>LGRX02014852.1:0-19920 GCA_001247695.2 Cymbomonas tetramitiformis
AAAATGACTGAAACTGATATTGGCTCGAGGCCTCATCCCGGAAAGCACTGAACCTGATATTGGCTCGAGGCCTCATCCCGGACAGGACTGAACCTGATATTGGCTCGAGGCCTCATCCTGGAAAGCACGGAGCCTTATCATTTTTCACCACTTGACCTCCTTTCACCCCGACGAGAACCACTGATCGTTGAAGAAACCGCCCATGCCACCTTCACCGGCCTCCTTCCCTGCTGCATCCATTGCAAAAAAGTCTCTCACCACACCCACGGTTCAATCCAACGGCCTGCACGTTGTACACCTCATCCCCCGAGCTGGGAAACATTGCCATCCCGCACGCAACCCTGGCGCAGAACACCAACGGCCCCACCAGCCTCTCCGCTTCCTCGACCAGCTGTCATGGCTAGACGACCAGCCATGTCCCTACAAGCAGAGCCTACTCTATGAACCCTCTCCTCATCAGTACTCATCGGGAAAACACCCATTTTGGACTGATTTGACTGCAACAATACCCCCAAGAACGTTATGCCAGGACCCTCAACCTCTTCGGGGGCTCCCTCAAAGCCGAGATACTCCACCAGATCTACCAAGAGCTCGAAGCTGTGTTGGCATTCCGCCTCAGTCCTAGCCACCAGCAACCAATCATGCGGAGGTCTTTGCACTAAGATTAGCGAAAGAGATCACTGTAGGCATTGCGGCCATTCCGCGGAGCAGTGCCCCACGCCTTTGGCGATCTGTGTGAAGCCCTTCCTCGTCGCCCCCCACGTGGCGTGTGCCTACTGTCCTTGTCTCGGCTCACGCGGGGTTCCGCTGCGGTGGGGGACGGGGAGGTACCGCCGGCAGAACGCGGCGCTCCTGGCCACGCGGGCGCTCTTGGCAGTGCAGCAGCAGAAGCGGCGAATGGCTCTGATGACACAGCAGTACCCCCCACACCTTCTGCAACACCATCTAGTACAGCAGCAGCTGCAACAGCAGCATAACGGGCAGCAGCTGCTGCAGAAGGTGCACCCATTCTGAGCCTCCCTCGCTGCCTGGCAGCGACATGGATTCCTAGGCTGGGCAATCGCGGGCCGTTGGATTGAATCGTGGAGGCCGCTGGTTGCACCTTCTTAGTGAACAAAAGAGAAAAGGGCTCTGGGTGATTCATAGCCATCATGACTGTGGAGGAATGTTTGGATCGCGTGGTCGTGATAGTTGGGTGGCAGTCATGTTTGACTGTGCATGATCATAACACACTCAGGTGCTGATTTGAGCATGTGCGGTGGCGATCGCCCCGAGGTCCCGATCTTGATGTGGGGGTTGTTTTGTTGCACCGTAGACACCGCATCTCCAGCACGTTCACCTGCAGATGCAGCAGCACGCGCATTTCCTCCAGCAGCACCATCAGCAACACCGCCATGATCAGCAGGCCGTGGGTGGCCCGGGTGCAATGTCCCCTGCGCCTGACTCTCACGCCTCCAGCGCGGGTGGCGGCCTCGCGGCAGCCGGCAGCGGAAATCTCGGCAGAAATTCGGGCCGTGGACACGTTCCATCGCGGGCGGCGGCCTCGCGGGAGGCGGCAGCGGAGACCTCTGCGGATCACGCCGTGGACGCACCCCTGGAGACCGCGAGCCCGCCAGCAATACAGCAAGTCATTTGCGGTGCTCAGAGTTGCCGCCGGCTGCTGCAGTTGCCCGCCACGGCTACGCGATTTGCCTGTGGTGTTTGTGGCACGGTATGCTCCCGACAGCCTCGCGGCTGGCTCCATTCCCTGCCTGCCCCTGCCTGAAGTGGGAGCCCTGCTCGTCCGCGGGCGCATGAGTGAGCGTGCAGGCAGTGTGCAGACGACTACACGTGTCTGCAGGGGGAACAGCAGGCAACGCGTTTCTAGGGTGCAGCTGGTAGGAGATAGCCCACCACATGGGTTGCGGTGGTATCAGCAAGCAACACCAGAGGCAGCTAGGTGCAGGCCAGGCAGAGTCGATACGAAGCAAGGGCGCGAGGGGAAGGGTCAACAGTCGAGGGCGAGACTTCGTCCAGTTGGGGAGAGATGTGAGACTTTCTTTTACTTGAGCGGAAACATTGGCGTTGGTGCACTATCTTCTCTTCTCTTTTCCTTAAGTGTGAAAATTGCCTCATTCTCCTCATGGGCCTTGGCCCAAGGGTTTGATGGGTCCCATGTTTGCCGTGGTGTTGGAATGTTTCCATAAGTAACTCGCTGGAAGTCCTAAGTGGTGGTATTGTGGACGGATCTATAAGTGACTCACTGGAAGTCCTAAGTGGCGGTATTGTGGACGGATCTATAAGTAACTCACTGGAAGTCCTAAGTGGTGGTATTGTGGACGGATCATGCAGCTGCAGGAGGTTCCGAAGCTTCCAGCACTTGGAACGTGGCAATCTCAACACGCTCAAGCTCAAGCTCAAGCTCAACAAGCTCAAGCTCAAGCTCAACAAGCTCAAGCTCAAGCTCAACAAGCTCAACAAGCTCAACAAGCTCAAGAAGCTTCTCGGCAAGCTCAAGCTCAAGCTCAAGCTCAAGCTCAACAAGCTCAAGCTCAACAAGCTCAAGCTCAACAAGCTCAAGCTCAAGCTCAGCTCAAGCTCAACAAGCTCAAGCTCAAGCTCATCAAGCTCAAGCTCAAGCTCAACAAGCTCAAGCTCAAGCTCAAGCTCAACAAGCTCAAGCTCAAGCTCAAGCTCAAGCTCATCAAGCTCAAGCCCAAGCCCAAGCCCAAGCTCATCAAGCTCAAGCTCAAGTTCAAGCTCATCAAGCTTAAGCTCAAGCCCAAGCTCAAGCTCAAGTGCAAGCTGTTCAAGCTCAAGTTCAAGCTCATCAAGCTCAAGCTCAAGCTGCTCAAGCTCGTCAAGCTCAAGCTCAAGCTCAATCTCAACAAGCTCAAGCTCAACAAGCTCAATCGCAATCTCAAGCCCAATCGGTGCGGGTTTCCACACTTTGGCATTGCATGGTTGCTGAAGGATCCGTGCGCTCCGCCATGTAGCTTACCCTCATTGGGCATCAAGTGTGCATAGGGCAAACTTTTTGTGTGCTGCGAGCATCACTTCCCCGCATTTTGAAGACGGTAGATTTGATCTTGAGCTTTCGCTTGGGTTATTCTAATTGATTTGTGTGCAATGGAGGTGTCGCCCACCATGTAGTTCATCTGATTTTGGCTGATAGGGAGGGTTCTTTCACATGCGACGCTTTCTTCACAATGGTCAATGTAGAACAGGGAAAATATGGAGAAGAGACCAGAGGTTTCCCTTCCCAAACCTAAAAACGTGTGGTGTAAATTGCTCGCGCTTTCCGTTTTGATGGGTTTATATCGGGTTGCATGCAGCTACCCCAACGATGATTGGCAATAACGATAAATTGATGTCGCGTTTCAATCTGTCTTTTCAATTCTGCAAACCCAACCATTAGCTTGGATTGTGTAAGATCAAAGGAGAACGTACCACAACACTCCAGTTTTCCCCTCAGTATACAGTCACCAATTGTTTCAGATGATGGGATTGCCTAGGGGGAGAATTTTCAGTTATACAATAGCACCTTAGCGCATCCAAGTTCTGAATTCGCATTTGCATCCAATACCCTCATGTTGAATTGTAAGGCGCTTAAGGAGATGTCGGATCAATCACGTCGTGGAATGTAATTATATGCTACAATCATGAACTTATTCCGTGACCACATCAACGTACCAAGATGCACATTCAAAAATGCGTGCATGGCTCTTATGAACAATATTTACACGTACAAAAAGATTTTAAATAATGAATAGGGGTTTAAGCCCCTACACCTAAGTATGTACGGTACCCTCATTTCTTTCTGTAGCTACAATTCGTCTTCCTGTTGCAAAGGGAAGAATTTCCTGTCATAAGAAAGATCATGCCGGAATTCGTGAAAATTGTTATCCCCGTGGGCTTTCCCCTTATATGGAGTTAGATATAGTTCCCTTCTTTGTGCCAGAACAGTTCCTGCAGCTACAGTCACACTTATTATATGGTCACTTTACATTTTTGTAGAATGTTCTATATGTGCATTTATATTGGTGTGACTGCATGCCTTATGGTAGGGCAACGCTCCCATGCCTTGGTTCCTCGCTAAAGACTAAAATTAAACTTGACCGGAGTTATGCACCTCTGTAGTCTCAGCATTCCGTATTTGGGTTGAGGAAGCGGTCATGTGTACAAACTTTTTACCGCCATATGTACCTCACACAGCTTTTGCCATTCACACCATTTGAATCTCTTCAAAACTCTCTGAAGTGCACAATATTCCAGCCATGTTTTCCCGGAAACCAAAGACATATATGCACTTACCATTTGCCGCATTTATCACTCCATTTGCTCACAGAACTTGCAACCAAGACAACAAATGAATTGTAAATATAAATTATACACCTGATTTAAAAAACTTGTCCCGCAATGCATAGGCAGTACTTTCGAGCTGTGACCACTTAGGAGGTGATCATCTAGTATCAGCAACTATGCAGATTTGCTTGCCAAAATCCGAACCTTAAAATATCGAAACCCAATACAAGGAGGCAGGGAAAGCTCTTGACCATCACCCATTGCACCTCTACAGATATCTAGCCCGTTATGAAAAACAACGAACTACTACTCAGGATTTTATATCTGATCATAACCTCTGGTGTGATCATCTTATACTGCACCTGTCTGTTGTACTGAGCCGTTGTTGAGGCTGAGGTATTGCTGAACACACATGCGCCGTGGAATGAAGGTCAGGATTCAACTGACGGTTTAGATTGGTTTCCTCAAGTAACCTTTCGAGCAGGGGGAGAGCGCATTCAAGGTGGGCAGCATTAGGTGGGAAGTAACCCTGGAAAAGATGGCAGCATGCATTCTTGATGGATGTCACAGCACTCAGTCCGGCAGTCCGGCATCGTCTCTTGTGATTCAAACGAAAGGGATAAAAAAAACTTGGCACCCAATTATGGCACAACTTATTCTGAGCAAACATCACAACCAGATCAGGAGATGTATCAGCTTGCAAAGTTGCATCCACTCCGAGGAACAAACATGGCAAAGCCATTCCCAAGCCCCAACACCCACCTGAAGGCTGTTCATCTCGGCTAGCATACTCTCCATGGTGGGCTGCTGCTGCTGCTGCTGCTGCTGTTGCTGCTGCTGCTGCTGTTGCTGCTGCTGTTGTTGCTGCTGCTGTTGTTGCTGCTGGAGAAGCTGCATCTGCATCTGCAGCGCATCCGGGGACACCATCTGCTGCTGCGGCTGCTGAGCTCCTCCCATTGGCGGCGTCATGCTGCCTGGAGGAGTTCCTCCAGGAGGGGTAGGCGACAGAGGTGCGGACGCGAATGCACCTGCTTTGCTCCCCCCCACCCCCGCGGCAACATACCATCCCTCACCGTTGATCAACACGTGGATGAAAGGGGCCCCACACTCCACGGCTCAAGCAGGAGAAACTCCAGCTGGACAACTTGAGCAGATTGGATTGGATGCACACATCCCACAACTGCACAACACGTGCCCGCGGACTACAAGGTTGAGCACACGTTCTGGAGGAATATAGACCGGCGGGAAGGTAGTGGAAGTAAGCGGCATACCTGCTTGAACGGGAGCATGCTTGGCTACGACTGCAAGGAGGCTGGTGGGGTCAAAAGGCTGCCTGGGCAGGGGGACCTGGATGTACTCAGCCCCGATTGAAATTTCTGGCACCAGGCCGTTCCCAAACTGCACAATGGGCGCCTGCGCACGCACCTCCCCCAAACCCATCTCCTCTCTGCACTCCATAAACAGAGCTGGTCTCAGCTGTGCAAGTCAAACTTCGGTGGTTTCGCTAAGCACACTTAAACTGTGCGTCTCTGGACTCTCTGGCAGTCGCAGGCGCAGGTAACATAGCCCTTGATATATAAAACAAACACCTCCACAACTTATCCTGCTGCTTCCGGCCATAAGTAGATCGAAGCAGAGGCCGAGACTCTGAGGCGCGGTCCAAGGGTGACGTGCGCAGCGGTCCTGGACCAATGTCCGCAGCCCTATCGCGTCAAAGCACCGAGAGGCGCTCGTGGAGGGCCGAAGGTGATGCCATACCTTGAAGTTCTGGATGAGCATGTTGGCCTCCATCTGCGACAGAAGGCCATCACACACCATAATGAGGGAGGGAGGCTGTCCACTGACGGTGGATGACTGCAATACACTGATCAGCTCCTCCTTGGACATCGCTTTGAGCACCTTCTTGCCCATCTCGCTCTGCAACTTGTTTGCCAGGATTCCACCTGCACCCCCTCCTCCCCCCTCCCAGCCCATTTTTACACGTTCTAAATATACTCTGCTTCGGGCAGGCGGCTAGATTACGCCCATTCTGATGGACCTCCCACGAGAAGAGCTCTAAGGGCATCCAAGACGCGTCAGGAAGCACTCTGATAGGAACTCCCTTGAGATAGTCCATTCACCGGCATCGCGCGGGAAGAACAGCACTGCTCAACAGCGGCTGAGCACTCCAACTCACACCACACCCACTAAGCTCACTCGAGGCAAATCCAGGCGGCTCACCGGCTGAGAAGTAGTTGTGGTCAGCAATGAGGATAATCTCCTGTTTCGCGGCCCCCATTGACATCATGCCGTTCATCCCGCCGTTCATTCCGTTCATCGCAAGCATCCCGCCGTTCATTCCATTCATCCCGCCGTTCATTCCATTCATCCCGCCGTTCATACCATTCATCCCGCCGTTCATTCCCATGTCGCCCATGCCCATGCTTGGGCTTTTCATCCCCATTGACATCATGCCGCTGTGTCCATTCGGTGCATTGCTCGCATCCCCATAGATAAACTTGTCATCCACATCCATGCCCGTGCGGGTGTCCACCAGCTTGCCGTCCACGAACCTGCCCCCACATCGGAGCCAACTAGTCAGAGAAAGCTTGGCTATCCCACACTGAGGGAGCTTGCGGGGTGCCCCTTTGAGCACCGAGTCAACGAGTCACCCTTTGAGCACCGAGTCAACGAGTCACCCATTGAGCACCGAGTCAACGAGTCACCCTTTGAGCACCGAGTCACCTCGTCAGAGTCACCCTTTGAGCACTGAGTCAACGAGTCACCCTTTGAGCACCGAGTCAACGAGTCACCCTTTGAGTCTCGCCGTACATTCAAACCAACAGTGAATCCTCTTTTTTGTCTCGGAATCCTCTTTCTTGTCTTTTGTCTCGGGATTGGGCTGGACCAATCACTCAGGGGGCCCAGAGCACTTCATAACTACCGGCTTCGGAGGAAAGCCCGTCACACTCCGGGGCAGGACGTGGGCCCGGCACAAGCGCACGCGCCTCTCCAAGCTGGCACTTGGTCACTCAACGTCGCGAGGAGCACCCCACAGGCTCCCCAACCGCACCTAACCAACGCACACAAGAAGCAGCCACACGGCCTGTGCAACGAGACAAATACGTCCCCCACTACGCCCTGCGCCTCCGATGCCGCAGCTGTAGGGTTTGAACGGCGACAGGAGCTACGACGGCCTGGCTAAGAAGAGTCGGTGCTCGCTGAAATATGAGCAGCTGGTGCTGGCACCCGCGCTGTGCTACCTCTGTGCCGCGGTTCAGGTTTCTGACGAGAGCTTGGCATTCCTGGATCGTTGAGATTAAACACCGGCGGTGGCGGCGAAAACTGCGGAGCCGTACATCTGGCAGACTCGCGCCACGATGGTGGGCGCCTACACGTTGCTCTGCAACTATTGCTCCATGAGTCTGGACGACGATGTCTCGCCTCACGGCGGCCCAGAGGCTCTCTGCGCGGCCGCGCTGGCAGCTGGCCGTGGAAGAGAGAGTGCACAACAACACTGACGGCTTCGTGACGGTGCCGGACTCCGCCTCCGAGATGTCGGCTCAGCTGCCGCGATACTACGGCAAGTGGTGGGACCCACACTGCGAGGGGGCGGACGCTCTGATCCCCGACTGGCGGGGCGAGGTGAACTGGATCAACCCACCGTGGGGTGTGCTCGACGAGGTGGCTCACAAGCTGCGGGAGGAGGCGCTAGGGGCACGGTTGTGGCCCTGTACTAATGGCCAATCGTGGTCCCGGGAGCTGGAGGCACTCGCGGATGAGGTGGTCGTCCTGCCGCGTCGGCTGGGACCTGTTTGTTCCCAGCAGAGGCTGGGCGAGTCTGATGCGCTCGGGCTGGGACTGTCCAGCTGGGACGCAGTCATGTTGAACGTGCCGGGGTTCCCGTGTTCTTGAACTGCAAGCTGGACGCGAAGCAGCAAAAGAGCCAACGGAGCCGGCCAAGGGGAGCCGGCTGGGGGTCTTATGGCCGAGTACGCCTGGTACCCGGGTGCAGTGCGCGAGGTCTCGGACAAGTGGCAGGCACGGATTGTGTACGACGACGGGGATGTGGAGTAGCTGCTGTTGGCGGAGCAGCAGACACGCTCCATCGCAGCAAAGCCGGCAGCAAGGGTGGCGGCTGACGTGGACGCCCCGCGGATGAGTGGGACCCGGCTCTGCGTGGTCGCCGGCGTGACGAGCTAGGTGAGAGCTGGTACGTGGAGCTGGCAGAGCGTATGCTGCAGGCATCGACACGTAGCATCTACAAGCCGAAAGCAAAGAAGTTTCGCCAGTTCTGAGAGCGGGGGGGGAGTAAGTGGCCGCCGGCGTCCGTGGAGACAGGGCGCCTCACTCTTGTCGGTCGGCAAGGTGCAGGCGGCTTTGATGCAGCCCTACCTCTCCGCGGTCAACAGCCACCACGAGGACATGGGCCTGGAGGGCCCGCCAAGGGGAGGCAAGGAACACACACTACACTGTTGCTCTCCGCGCAATTAACCCCACTCGCACGTGAAAGTGAGGTTAATGCCTATTGCCACCACTGCAGCAATAGGCAGCCTACACGCACCAGATGGGGGGAAAGGGTTGACACTGGGCTCACCTGTAGCTGCCATTCTCCGGCTCGGAGAGTGATTTGCCTCGGTTGCGACGGCGCTGGCGGCGGTACTCGGCGTAGAAAGGGTCCACCTCCTCCGAGTCTTGAACCCCGCCAATCATCGTGGAGATGTTATCGGCGGAGACCTCCGGGCGCTTCTCCTTGAGCGGCTCAAGCTCCGCCTCGCCGCGCTTCATGCGCTCCTGCTCCTCGAACCACAGCTGCCGGTGGTAGTTGCGCACCTGGGCCGGGCAGCGCCATCGACACACGCTCAGAGACGTGAGAGCCGCCAGGAGGCCCAACCACCACACCAAGGAAATCACAGCACGAGCTCGCTCGGTGTCAAATCACTCTCATGCCATGCAACGTACACAATGCCATCTTCAAACCCCAAACACTTAGGCAAGTGGGGGATAAGCCACACACACTGAATGGCATGAGATCAGCCAACAAAAGCCAGCCCATCATCATCCCAGTGGATGTGAGAAGCAAATCAGGAGCAGGGCGGGGCCGTGACAAGATACCATCAACTCATACATATTCCCAACCCAGATGCAAAGCAGCATGGAAAGATGATACAATGTGACCGATCATCGCCCAACAATAGTTGGTCCCAGGGTTGCGGAGGATAAGCCACACATACTGAACGGCATGAGATCGGCCAACAAAAGCCAGCCCACCATCATCCCAGTGGATGTGAGAAGCAAATCAAAAGCAGGGCCGGGCATTGACAAGATACCACAAACGCATACATATTCCCAACCCAAATGCAAAGCAGCATGGAAAGATGATACAATGTGACCGATCGTCGATAAGCCACACACACATACGCAGTAAGCTCCGGAAAAGCCGGAAGTGTCCCGAAGTGTGTGAAGAGTGCTTTGATTCCCGGCGTGGGTACACAGTACAGCCGACCCTCTGTGGCTACGTGGTGCCAAAGGGATCAGTCCAAGGATAAGCCACGCAGCGTGTACATCGTGCAGCCGATCTTCTGTGGCTACGTGAAGCCAAAGTAAACGGTCCAAGGATAAGCTGCACACATCAGCCGATCTTATGTGGCTATATAGTGCCGAAGGAATCGCTCCAAGGATAAGCGACACACTAGCCCAGGTAGGAACAGTGCAGAACAGCAGTTGCAGCGCGAGGGCGGAGCGCATTCCTCAACTTCGCAGCTTACTCGTAGGGTGTCCAGCGCAAGGGCTTCGTTGCCATAGAGTTGAAAATGGGGGCAGGGGGCTGCAGGCGCAGTTTGCTGGCGGGCGCGCTAGCTCGGGAGATATGGACAGGAAGCTTAGAGACTGCGATAGTCACGCACCTGGAGGCGCAGATACCAGGCGTAAATACCCCAAAGGTTCTTGGAGAGCAGGTCGGCAAAGGTGTGGCCGATCGTGGAGCCCGCATTGGAAATATGACCGAAGCCCTCCGGGCCCATGAGGAAGAGCAGCGGAAACATGGCCCAGGACACGAAAAACATGATCGCCATGTACCGTACAGTGGGCTTCGCAACGTTGGGGACATTCTGGTAGGACTCGATGTATACCTGAGGGGGCACGGGCATATCATCAAAGCAGGATCGTATTGCCACCTGAAAGGCTCAGAGGCAAGAAAAAGCGTCGCAAGAAAATAGATTCACGTGGGCGTGAAGCCGTCCAGAACGGGACCATTTCCGGAATCATCGAACTGGCCCACGAGCAAAACTGAACTGGCCACAGCCGCGAGTCAAACGGTTCTTCCCAGATCCAAAACCCGAACAGCTACAGCCACGGGTGCTTCCTAAGGCTAGACAGTTATGAGCCTCGAATCAGCTATCGAATCAGCAAAAAAGATTCCTCTCTCACACTCCTGCAGGCTGAGCCGTCACACGCCTGCCCGAGCAGACCTCCTCTCTCACACTCCTGCAGGCTGAGCCGTCACATGCCTGCCCGAGCAGACCTCCTCTCTCACACTCCTGCAGGCTGAGCCGTCACACGCCTGCCCGAGCAGACCTCCTCTCTCACACTCCTGCAGGCTGAGCCGTCACACACTGAACGGCATGAGATCGGCCAACAAAAGCCAGCCCACCATCATCCCAGTGGAAGTGAGAAGCAAATCAAGAGCAGGGCGGGGCCGTGACAAGATACCACAAACGCATACATATTCCCAACCCAAATGCAAAGCAGCATGGAAAGATGATAGTATGTGACCGATCGTCGCCAAACAACTGTGGGTCTCTGGGTTACGGAGTAAGCGGACCCTGCTGGCATGCCCCCCAGTGGCTCACGGTCAATGGATGGGACCCGTTGGTCCATGGTTATGTCATGGAGGCAGTCACACCACACAGCATGGACACCCCATGTCAAAAAAAGGAAACATGCGGGCACCTAAGTGCTCCCCACAAAATTCAAGGGAAAACACAGAAGGTGTACTTCACCACCTTTTGCCTCTCCTCGCAGCACGACAGACGAATCTACCGAGCTCTCCAAGAGGCAGTGCCCGCCAGAATGGCACCACAGGGATAACCGCCTCCCAAAACCCACTTCCACCCGGCGGCCGTCCCCGTTCACAGCGATCCGCCAGTACTTCATATCAAGGTCAAAGAACACAAGTCCCCCGGCATGTGTAATAACCATGAGCACTGTACACGGAGAGGGAGCTAGCGTCAGACGAATCCAAGACACTCCCAAAAAGCCAGCTGTAAATAAATAGAGCCAGCCGTAGACGAATCCCCGACGCACTCAAAGAAGCAGTACCCGTCAGAAGGGTACCAAACACACACACTGAATGGCATGAGATCGGCCAACAAAAGCCAGCCCACCATCATCCCAGTGGAGTGAGAAGCTTTCAGGAACAGGGGGGGGGCGTGGCAAGATATCATTCGCTTCGACACAACCCAAACCAAGCGCAAAGCGAACCCATCACAAACACGAATCAGAGCCGAAAATGTGAAAATGATGAGCCCACACACACTGAACGGCATGAGATCGGCCAACAAAAGCCAGCCCACCATTATCCCAGTGGATGTGAGAAGCAAATCAAGAGCCCACACACACACACACGCGCGCGCTCGCGCAAATTCTTGTGCAGCTCTTGTTTCACTTAGTCGTACAAGTGGCACAGCGCCCTGGGCAAAGCCTGTCGCTGGCTCCATCCAATACCAGTGCGTCCATGGGAGAGAAAGAAGCACAAGCAACTTACCGCACAGGCAGTGTACCAGGTGGTGAGGCCGTACACGAATCCGACGCCGAAGAAGACAACCTACGAGCCAAAACGGGAAACAACGCAGGGACAGTAACTGTAGTATACGTTACACACCAGGTCCGCCAAATCTCAAAGATAATGTTTTTTCTAAGTATTTTTTGCTACCTATGCTTGAAGGATATATTTTACACTTGCAGATGTTTTTGGCAGACTTGGCGTCAGGAGGCCAGAAAGCAGGCGCGATAACGAGCTTTCGATAGCTATCCCATGAGAGACAACGAAAGAGCTAGGTCGGAGATTGCACTTGACACAGGCCGATATTTAGCAACCATAGATAGAGGCGTGCACGTACCAAAGCAACAGAGCTCGGGCAAACATGCGGACAGTGACGAGGAGCAAGAAAGAGGGAGGGCGGAACGACCAGCGGCCAGGAGGGTGGCGTTGTCTCACCTTGACCCAGCCGTGTCCCATGGCAGCAGTGACACCGCAAATGATGGTTCCCTGATCGGAAGCCAGTAGCTTCATGGTACGCCAATTGTAGTCATCCTTCAAACCTATTCGGGGCACCCATCCACTCGGCACGGGCAGAGCGTGTAACACAAAACCGGCGGAGTCCGCCGGTGTCGTTCAAGTTTCACGCACGGTATCGTTCAAGGTTCACGCAGACTTGAACGATCAACAGCGATGACAAGAGCTATTGTATGAGGCCGGTGAAAACGCGGCAAATGAAGCCTGGTGACTGGGGCACATCCGTCGCCGGCCGTTTCGCACCTGTAAGATTCGACAACGCTATGAGGATCACAGGGCATGTCGTTAACCACTCGGCGTATCGGATCCAAGCGATGGTGACATCTGCGGAAGTGCACCAGCCTCTTGCCTTCATTGGCTCGGGATGATTCCGGGGACATCGAAAAACTTCGAGCCCCCCTGAACACCCAGACGGTTTGGACGAACGAAAGGTTCCAAGCAGTAGTTGAATATTACAAGTCGAATATTACAAGTTGAATATTACAAGTCGAATATTACGTGAACCGGAAGTGGCCGAAGTGCCAGCGCCTAGGCATAAGCATAAGGAGATAATTTGGAAAGTGGAAGGAACATGCTGGGACTTTGTCCGCAAATTTTCAATGCTTGCGAGGAAATCGAATCTGGATCAGGAGCCGAGAAGGTCTCGGAAAACGTTGTGACACTCGCAGGGGTGCAACCGCACCAAGAAGTATGCACGGGAAAATAAGTCGGAGATATCACCGCGTTGAGTCGCGCGCAGTGAAGTTTAACAAGCAGGGCGTCAGGGGAGACCTAAAGAGCGTGAGGGCACAACGAGGTTTTACAGGCTGAGTTTAAAACAATTACCTTTACCATCCCAGCGCGTAAGGTATATAGTAAAAGGTGTTTGGGACTCGGCGGCAATCTCAAAGGCATACTTGAAACTCTCCAAAATGCAAATGTATATGACTGCGCCCAACCCCGCCGCAACTCGTAACAATTCGGTTGAGTCGACGTCTGTCAATAAAATTTGAGTTGGGATTCTTCACACTAACGCAATTAGACCACACAGCGGGGTATGCTAGGCCTACGCAAGGTCCGTTACTCACTCGTTTGGCATTGGAAGAGCCAAGTAACACACCTTCCCAACCGCACTGCTTCTTATACACCTGTTGAACAAAAACACGGATTGTGGGTCAGAATTAGGTTTAACTTTCTCAATCGAAAAAAACAGCAGACAAGAGGAAGTTTTCCCCTTACCTGCCAGCCATACCAAATAAATAGTCCAATTGACATGAGGGCTGTCAACCATTGCAGCGCCAAGGCACAGTCTTCCTCGATTTGTGACATCTTTCCTCAGCAGCTGTCGGCACAGGGACCACGTTGTTCTGAGTAAGTCTCGAACCTGCTATCTTTCGGATCTAACGGCGCACTTTCCCACAGATTAACGAGATGTTTGGTCCAAGAGGACAAGTTCGGCACTCCAAATCAAACAGAGGCGGTCCTCACCAGAACGTGCTTACGACTGGCAGGGATGAGTGGCAGATACCGGTAGATTTCAAAATGCAAAAACTTCACAGGCCAAGCTTGAGCAATATTAGTGAAAATAAAAAGGTACCACACTTTGGGATGCTTTTGTGCGCCAAAGTTGAGGACAGAGAAAAACAGTGCGATACTGAGAATAAAACTCGTGGGCTATGCAAACAGCGCTTGTTAGCCAAAAAGCTTAAAACAACGCGAAGTGCCAAACATATTTCCAGACTGCACGTGACAAGGCAGGTGGGTCAGGAAAAAGCGGAGCAGTTGCTCGACGTGATGGGTGGCGAGGGTGCATGCCGCAGGCTATCGGTCAAGGTGAAGCGAAGGAGGCAAGAAAGAGTAAATCACCCAGCGTACCGAGGGGCTTTTGCTGAGAGCCGGCTTGTCACGTTGTAGCAAATATGCCTAGTAAAGTAAAGTGACCTCCCGCCGTGACGGACTTCCTGCGCAGCTTTCTGAAGAGACCAGCACGCAGCAGGGACGACACGAGCATTCGACAGACATACGATAGACATAGAGATAGACAGTTCAACTCGAACAGTTGATGATTTCATCCACCCCATCGCATGATGTCATCACGCGACAGCGCAGCGACAGCGACATCGACAGCGACAGTCGCAGTCGAGTGGCAAAGGCGAAAGTGTCATACGACAGAACAGAGGACTGCCATGCCAATGCCATATGCCATGCCATGCCATGCCATGCCATGCGATGCCATTCCTGGATTTTCATCTTGCATTTTAAGGGTAGGGTGCCGGAAGGCTTCAAAACATTTTCTGGAATTCAAGTTGATAGCAAATCCCATATTTAATCGATAAATAAAATAATTACTTTCAAAAATTCCTAGAGGCGAAATTTGCAACATGACCCCCTATTTTTATTGGCTAGGGTCCAAGAATGGGGTGTCGACGTGGTATCAAAAAAATCTGAGGCGATTCTATCGAACCAATTTCGAGATCTATTTTTTGTAGAATAAAAACAAGCAGATTAAGTATATACAATTGCCATAAAAATTATATCTCGAAAATGATTCGATAGAATCGCCTCAGATTTTTTTGATACCACGTGGACACCCCATTCTTGGACCCTAGCCAATAAAAATAGGGGGTCATGTTGCAAAATTCTGCGCTATAATTTTCAACAGGTGGCATCTTTACAATGTAATTTTAATTCTGCTAAGTATGGAAATTGTAATCGGTATTTTTTAATTCGTGGGAAGCTGGCACCCTACCCTTAAAAGATCTTTGTTGGCAAGAATCTCGGTAAAATCCGATATGTAAGTGGCAACGACCCCCAGCCAACGACGATTTATCAACAGCCGTCGATCTGGTCTGGATATATAACATCATTTTCCATACTTAAGTGATGATAACAACTGTACGCAGTAGTGACTACAGTTGAACAGTTAGATTCGATGTTTGCATTTAGATCTTCTTACATCTTCACGTTCAGCTGTGAAGGTTCGGTTTATAAATGGATCGGGATATCATATCCGATATCAAAAATTATATAGGGGGTACGTAAACGTACAGGTGGGGAAAAAATAATCCCCAATCTTCGTGAACGAACGTATAAACCAAAACTTTGAAAACAACCCAATACCCCCCCAACCCCACCCCCCACCCCCACCCCCACCCCCCACCCCCACACCCCCCTCCCCCCACCCCACCCCCTCCCCCTCCCCCACCCTCCCCCCATCCCCCACCCCTCCCCCATCCCCCCTCCCACCCCTCCCCACCCTCCCCCACCCTCCCCCACCATCCCCCACCACGATCCCCCTCCAATTGTCCAAATTACAGGTGTCTTTCGGGCTGAGTAGATAGGGGGGTAACCATGGGGGCTCCGCCCCAGACCCCTCCCCTCCTGAATTATATCATTAACGCAGTCATTCATGGTGACCTTACTCATTTCTACCGCACGCTGGGTACGTTTTAATTTTTATTTACAATACACTCGGGCTTCAATTCATATAATATGGATGTCACAATGCATCCATATAAATATGGAAATCTAAGTTGGGGCAGAAGCAAAGGATTTCTATGCCACGTGTATGGATAGCATTCAATGTTTCTGAATCCACGTTATATAAATCTCGGCCCATTTTGTTCCTCATATCTATTTACAACATCGCTTCCGGCGTAAGGGTTACTGACCGCACACTGTTCAACTGGCCACAACGATTGTTCACTGTTCACGACACTTGAACGACTTGAGCGTAACGTTTTGTGCTCTTTGATATAAATCGAATAATCAATTTGTTCATGTATATATTTTTCATTATCCACTGATGACCGGAATTATATTATTGTCGCAGTGTGAAATCATTAGTAAAAAATGTGCTGTGTCACGTAGTCACAACGCGCTTCAATTGATATAATATGGATACAGCATACGTTGTCGTGTACAGCCTACGATTTGGGCGTCAACTTTTGCACTGTTAAAAGGCACTGAATTTCATCCGTCCTTGCAAGCATTTCAGGTTTTGGCAAGAATGAGGACCCCAACCCCCCCACCCCCCACTCCTCCTCCTCCCCTCTGCACTGTTAACGGACTGAATTTCATCCACCCCCCCCCTCTTCCCTCCCGCCCCCCGTTCTGTGTTCCAAAAAACACATACTTAACGTGACGCCGTTTATTCGTTTCGGTGTTGGTCTATCCATTCTATCTTGGGAACAGCTGCCTGCCCCTTTACCCCCATCCTGAATTATATTATTAACGCAGTCATTCATGGGTGACCTTACTCATTTCTACCGCACGCTGGGTACGTTTCAATTTTTATTTACAATACACTCGGGCTTCAATTCATATAATATGGGTGTCACAATGCATCCATATAAATATGAAAATCTAAGTTGGGGCAGACGCAAAGGATTTCTATGCCACGTGTATGGATAGCATTCAATGTTTCTGAATTCACGTTATATAAATCTCGGCCCATTTTGTTGCGCAATGTCTATTTATAAGATCGCTTCCGGCGCAAGGGTTATTGACAGCACACTGTTCAATGGTCACAACGGCATTGTTCACTGTTCACGACAGCGACAATTGAACGACTTGAGTTTAACGTTGCGTGCTTTTTTATATAAATCAAATAATCAATTTATTCCTGTTTATATTTTTCATTATCCACTGATGACCTGAATTATATTATTGACGCAGTGTGAAGTGATTTGTAAAATATGTGCCGTGTCACGTAGTCACATGGCTGATACAACGCGCTTCAATTCATATAATATGGATACAGCATACGTAGTACAGCCTACGATTTGGGCGTCAATTTCTGCACTGTTAAAAACGCACTAAAAACGCACTGTTAAGAGGGCTGAATTTTCTGAATCCGTTCAAGCAATCCTGGAATTGCCATGAATGAGGACCTAATTTATATATGCATTTGATACACAATGGCTTCAATTCATAGAATATTAATACAGCATACGTAGTACAGCCTACGATTTGGGCGTCAATTTTTGCACTGTTAAAAACGCACTAAAAACGCACTGTTAAGAGGGCTGAATTTTCCGAATCCGTTCAAGCAATCCTGGAATTGCCATGAATGAGGACCTAATTTATATATGCATTTGATACACAATGGCTTCAATTCATAGAATATCGCAATACAGCATACGTAGTACAGCCTACGATATGGGCGTCAATTTTTGCACTGTTAAAAACGCACTAAAAACGCACTGTTAAAAGGGCTGAATTTTTTCCCGATTTTTCAAAAGAGGGGGAATCTTCGATTTCATCTCCGATTTTTTCCCCAATATGCATTTTATACACAATGGCTTCAATTCATATAATATGGATACAGTATACGTAGTACAGCCTACGATTTGGGCTTCAAAGACGCACTGTTAATTTCGCACTGTTAAAGGACTGAATTTTCTGAATCCCTTCAAGCAATCCTGGAATTGCCATGAATGAGGACCTAATTTATATATGCATTTTATACACAATGGCTTCAATTCATAGAATATTAATACAGCATACGTAGTACAGCCTACGATATGGGCGTCAAAAACGCACTGTTAATTTCGCACTGTTAAAGGGACTGAATTTTTTCCCGATTTTTCAAAAGAGGGGGAATCTTCGATTTCATCTCCGATTTTTTCCCCAATATGCAAAATATTTCTAAAAATTATATATACAATACACTGGGGCTTCAATTGATATAATATGCATACAGCATACAGTGTGTCGTGTACAGCCTACGATATGGGCGTCAATATTTGCACTGTACCGGAATATCCTAGTACACCAGATATCAGATAGTCCCGTACTCTTGTGGATAAACTGTATAAGATAAATAAACCCTAAGCTAGATATACCCGGAACGGTCTCGGACGGTCTCGGAGTCTAGCCTACCTGTGACACCGCGTGTGTCACAATACGAACCTACAGATCAGTCAGCAGTCCAGTGTTGGTCCTAGGGATCTGTCATAGGGGCCTGACCGGGACTCCCAGTCAGGGCTGCCTATACAGATTTCAGCACACCACCCCAGCACTGTGGGTGGTGACTGGCCAGGAGAGTCAGAAATGTAAGATACTAGTGTTAGGGCAGAAGCTAGGGTGACAAGGCCTAACTGCTAATCTAACTGTGCAATTCTGATACACAAATTAGAACCCTCTAGCTAGCACAAGAGCAGAAACTCACAGGCAATTAAGGCCCTGCTAAACTACTGAAAGGCTCTGTGCCAGCAAGTCAAATTGAAGATTTCAAAGGTGTCAAAGCAAAACATAAACCAGATTGAAGAAGTCTTTGAAGTCACAGGAGTTCTGCACACCACCATGTTGGTGTGCCTCCAGAGTGAGCAAGAAGTCAATCGACAGTACCAAATGTGGCCTCAAGGAAGTCCATGCCATAATAGGAAGTAAAATAACCAGCTCCATAATAGTGCCCCGCATCAAGAGGACCGCTCTCATGTAAGGCCATGCCGTAGTAGAATGCCATGTCAATACCCAAATCCGCTTGAGCCAAATCCTGAAATGCTAAAAAGCTCAAAGTGTCAGGAGGCTCGGGCGGCTGAAGCCGTGGCACATCGTCAGGCAATAGGAGACCCTGAGCCGTCATCACCGGATCAAGAAAATCATTCGTAGAGAAAAATGACGGAGCCTCCCAATCGAGATCACCACCAGGCGAAGGCACCTCCGTAGCCGGTGCACATGCCGACACAGCAGAAGCCGTGGACGCCGAAACAGACACACCTGCAAAAGAAATGCACAACAGAGAGAGCACCGCGAGAGCGCCGATCGCCGGAGTGCCAAAGCCGAAAGGCGGCACACCGCATCCGATAGCACCGGACGGAGCCCGCGGCTTCACCGCGAAAGTACCGTCGGCGTAATCCTCGTAGTCGTCCGTGTCATAGCCCGTCAGGTCAGACGGGTGGACGGCGGCGTGACTCACCGTCTGCACGAAGCCTCCGAACTCACCGCATGTCGCCTCTGTGGTGGTCACCCGCGCCGATTGAACTGGCGCGGGCCGTACATCCTTCGCCTGCGAAACAGGCATAGCAGGGGCCGGCACGGCGGACGCCGATGCCGCCGCACCACCTGCCGGAACCTGCCCCTCCGGTGTGATCCCCGCCGCAGCGGCAGGGCCACACACCAAAGCCGATGCATGCTCCCCAACCGCACTCCCAGGAACAAAGGATGCGTGGGTGTAATGTACCTGCTCTTGGGCGGCCTGAACCTCAGAGGTGAGGGCATCAAGCCGCCGCAAGATGTCCTCGTCGTCGGTCCCGCCAGAAGGCGGAGGCGGCACGGAGAAACCGTAGGCCGCCACGTCGATTCCACCGACGCCGTCCGTGGAGAGCACCGCGGGCGGACCATACGCCAACGCCGTATGCGAGAATGCCTCCGGTCCA
>LGRX02014853.1:0-13847 GCA_001247695.2 Cymbomonas tetramitiformis
CCTCCTCCTCCCCCACCAGGTCCATCTCCAGGTCCTCCGCCTCCATAACCTCCTCCACCCTTCCCCGCTCCTGATCATGCTGGCATGACATATTTGGAGCAGATCTACGGGGTTTGGGTGAGGGGGTCTGACACCCCCCTATGCAGAGGTAAATGGGGTACCCTTCGGGAATATTTTGGTCAACCCTATAACGCCCCAAAATTAGGTTTTATGCCATGCACATTTGGACCCTAAAAGTCCAGTTTCGGGGTCACCTAAGGGCAAAAAGTGTGTCTCTGTGTCGCATTTTTTGTAAATCGATGGAGGAAGTGATATTGCTAACCACTAGAGCTATGGCGTCTAGGGCGTCCTCATTATCATAGCGGGCACCGGGAGTAGAACCCCGGTCCCCCGGTTGTATAGGTTGGAAGATGATAGATGGTCTAGACGGTTGTTTCCAACCTATACAACCGGGGCACCGGGGTTCTATTCCCGGTGCCCGCTATGATATTGAGGACGCCCTAGACGCCATAGCTCTAGTGGTTAGCAATATCACTTCCTCCATCATAAATGGGGGACTATGACCAGGCTATGGGGCATGTAGCACCCTAATAGGGTTTATTTGAAGCAAGTAACGCTAATGATTCATAATTAGGCCTGTGCTACACCGGATTTTGGTACACTGTCGAGAAGCAAATAAGATTCGTTTCGCCGGGTCATACAGTCTCCATATGACCCGGCGATCATTTTCAGACGAGTTATTAAATCTATAAATCACAGTCCGCGCGATCAGATTAAAATCGACATTCATCTGATCGAACGTGCGAAACGACTTAAAAAGGAATATTTCGGGCAAACGCGCGTCGGTCCGACGTGGACAACATCATAAAAACGTGCTCGTGTGTACAGATCGCGACCGCGTCGTTTGAAAAATATAAATGCAGATTTTCCACGTCGAAAACTAGACGACCCGATCTTGAACAGTGTCTGTGATTGGAAAATGCAGCATATTCTAGTCCAGCGATACACGATCTTCGCACCCCAGCTAGCCGGTGGTCTCTCTGAACCGTTCCCGTTTTTTTGATCTGATGAGCCAGGATTTGTCGCAGGCGACATTTGGGTGACATTTGGTGCAGTGCTGGGATCTCCAATTTTTTTCATAAGTCCGCATTTTGGTTGATATATAGGTCCGCGATAAGTCCGGTCGGTCCGGTTAATTTATGTCGTAGGTCCGCGGTAAGTCCGCAAAGTCCGGCAATTTTCGTATCTTATTTCTCAAATGAATCCACGTATCCCGCAGATTACTACCAACATACGGTACCCCAACTCTTGTAAGGGAACAGATGCTCGCTGCACGCACGCAAAAGGTTGCAAGGACCATAGCATTATACATTTAACACGTTATTCATATTCACGGTACTGACCACCAAGCTGCGTAAATCTTAAATTTGAGACTAATTAATTAAACCATCTGCAAAATCCTCTTTCAAAAGCCGGAAGTAAGAAATCCCCTATGTAAGAAATCTGTATAACAACCAACGCTCTGACGGGGTGCTTTCGACACGGGTTCGCTACTCTGCGAGGTGTGGGCCTCTGCTGAAACATCCGTGCGTTCTGAAACAATAGTAGTAGCGGCGATAGTAGTTGCATGATTGAGAGAGTTTTCGGCAGGCGTGACGGTGATACGCGTTTCGCCAAATGAACTGTCTGGGTGCGGAGTCACTCTAGTTTGCACGACTATGAGATCAGGGCCCGTCTGGGTTTCGATAACTTCGTGGCAACCTAAAGTTTGCTCACATTCAAGGAGACCAGAGGGAGGGCCTGTGACGGCGAACGCAACAAGGAATATACATGTTGTGAGAGTGAGAAATATGAAGCGCGAAGGAGTCGTTCTAAACCCCATACTTGCTGTTAATCTCTAGCAATTCTTGAACTTTTCGCGTCCAGTTTGTGAGGCTGCTTCAGTTTCACTATGTGTCCAGTTCCAGTTTCACTATGAATGGCTGAGCGGCGTCAGCACGAGCAGCCACGTCATCACGTACGAGCAGCCGCTGCAACGTCCATAAAGGTTTTGAACGTCTGAACTCCGTCCGATATTATGAATTATCATTCTAGATTCTTAATCTGGGAGTCGACGTAGGTCCGCCATAGGTCCGGCACAGTCCCGGACTGTCCGGGCCATAATCCACCCCGGAGCGGCATAAGCCCCGCGAGAAAAGAGGTATAGGTCCCCCGTAGGTCCGGGTACCCATTTTCACGACCCCGATGAGTCAGGGACCGGTCCGCAGCGCCTTGATCCCAAAGATCGATTTGGTAATGTTGTCCAACATTTGGGACCTCGATTTCGAGGTCCCAAATGTCGGACGATTATTTGCTTTTTGGCATTTCACAAATAATGACTTCGCATGACCTCGCATGACATCGCCGGATGACAGTCGCGACAGGAGCCAATGAAATCGCTGCGATCAACACATTTGCTTTCCCAAGTTTCGGTGTAGCACAGGCCTTACCAAGGGGGCGGTACCCTGTAGAGGGAGTAGGAGGGGGTGGGATACCCCCAGATACCCCATATCAACATCTTGGTGCTTTTTTTTAGTACAAAAAGTTGTCCCAAACCCAACTCTATCGATCTAGCATAGTGTCATTATAGTGTTTTTTTTTTCGATCCTGGGCCAAAATTTGTCCCCTTCAGTATGGGGGCCCATATTGAAGCCCCAGGGGGGCTACAACGGGCCAGGCAGTTGGGGGGGGGGAAATCGGTACCGATTCTCCCATTTTGGGGAAGACGACAACATAGGAGTTAGTATGGAGCGTGCGTCGAGCGGGAGAGACGCAATGAAATGTGGAGTGTGGCGAATAACACGAATAACGCGAATAACGCGGCAAAGTTGCGCGTCCGGCGGTGTGTAATATGTGTGTAGGGTTGTGTGCGATATATGTACGTGAGGCTGTGTGTGATAGGTGACAGGAAACAAGATATATAGATATAAGGATATATATATATATATATATATGTTACGGTATGAGCCAGCATCGGTACAGGCTGGCCTGTACTGATATCTGTACTGGTACAGGCCGGCCTGTACCGAAATTGCACTGGTACAGGCCGGCATGTACCAAATTCGGCTGGTATATACCAGCGGCTTGCTCATACCGTAACATATATATATATATATCAGGCTGAGGCGAAGAACATATACGTAGGGGCGGGTGTTCTCGGATACTAAAGATGGTATAAAATGCTTAGTTGAGTGTTTTATAGCACACGGAGAACTGTGACAACGGACACCGGTGACAGCTCGGGTCGAGGGGTGAATGACAGGTGACCCACTACTGTCCCCCCCCCTTACCGTGGGGGGGGGAAGATTGGGTTCCCCGTGACACCACCTCACCCCGTGGGGATGAGGTGTCACCAGGCAAGCAGGCAGGAACATTGCAGGATCTAGGAGCCATACCGGCTCGGCTAATACGGCATATGCCAGCACCAAACTGAATGCAACTACTACTGCTAAGTGGTAAGCTCAAACTCAGGTCCCTCGAGATTCATCACACACCGCGCGGGCATGGAGAAGGGTCTTTGCTGAGGTGCATCGTGAATAATCTTCTGTGAGGCGGCGTCGTCCTCGATCGTAGACGTCGAGCGCCATCGAGGCAATATTCAACCCAATAACGTCCAACCAACGCCGGTGCGATGCCAGAGCCAAAAGCGGCCTGATGCCAGAGCCGAATGCGTCAACGAAGAGGGGACAGGGGGGTGGAAGGTGAAAAATGCGGCATGCCCCCACCCTGTTGCACACGAGCGCGCAAACAGGGGGGAGAATCGGTGGGATGGGTGTCGCAGTACCACCACACACCACCACATAGTGGCCAAGGGGCACGCAGGGTGGAGGGGAGAGTGGAGGATGTTGTGGACGCAACTCGTCGTCGTCAAAGTTGTCGTCATTGGCGAAGGCGATAAACTCGATGTTGGCGTCTGGTGCACAAGCACCACCAGACACCACAAGGCCATAGCCAGTGGTAAGATGTTGTCGACGTAGTCGAAGAAAGATCAACGCCGAACGAACAGCGGCCACACGCGCGCGCTGAGTTCCAGTGGACATGGTCGCTGGCAGCTGACTGCCGACTGCAGAAATCTGCGAACCCAAAGCTAGGGTTCCCAAGCGAAAAGCGAACTTCTCGTAAAATTAAGCAAATCAAACGGTGAAAGGGTCAAATTGGGGTAGATTCTCGCGGGTAAAACGTCGGTGAAGTCAAAAACGTCGTGCGGTAAACGGTTTTCTCGCCAGGAGCGGTGTTGCTGGCCAGAAAGTCGAGAGTGCGTTTGGGTGCGTGTCGAAAACGTAACTCTTCGTAAAATTAACCAAATCGGGCGATGTAAAAGTCAATCTGGGGTGAAATGCGACGAGGAAAACGGCGGTGAGGTCAAAAATAACGTGCAGTAAGCCAGTTTTGCCGCAGTACGGGCGCCGCTGGCCATAGTGTAGGGCGAATATTGTAAAACGCGTAAAAAGGTAGGGCGCTGGTGCAGCCCAACTCTCGGATGGTTCGAAGAGAAAACTTTGTCGCGGCCGCGATCGCAAACGGTGGCCGAAGACGGGATTTGGTAGTTTCCGTGAGGGCGAAGTGGTCTTAACGCCGGCAGGGATGTACGAGGAGGGCTCGACGCGCTCCAAGGATCCAAAGTGATGAAAACGAACACCCACAAGTGGTGGCCGATAACCTGACAGGAAACAAGATATATAGATATAAGGATATATATATATATCAGGCTGAGGCAAAAGAACAGATACGCAGGGGCGGGTGTTCTCGGATACTAAAGATGGTATAAAATACTTAGTTGAGTGTGTTTTATAGCACACGGAGAACTTGTGACAACGGACACTGGTGACAACTCGGGTCGAGGGGTGAATGACAGGTGACCCACTGTCCCCCCCCTTACAGTGGGGGGGGAAGATTGGGTTCCCCGTGAATAGGAGTGGAAGGTGGAGTGTAATATACGTGTAATACGGAGTGGAATATGTGGACGAGGTTGTGTGTGATATGTACGTGTATATCTTGTGAGAGTGTGTGAGTGCATGTGAAGGTATGCACGAAGGTGTGTGGGAATGTGTGCATGTGAAACAAATACACCATGTTTGTACTATATCAAATATGTGCATTGTGCACCGTATGTATGTAGCGCGGAGAAAGAGTATGCGGGGTTGAGGGGGGGAGGGCTTAAGTACGGAGGGTGCGACCGCAGGGAGCCCACGTAGTACTGTAGCGGAGAGGTGACACAATAATGATTCTTGATTGTGCATTGTGTTTGTCGGACAATGACAATCGACCTCTCGCCATCGCCAGCTGCAGCATTATGCATTTGAAAAACTGTGAACTCTGACTCGTCGCCAATTGAATTCGGCAATTGGACTCGCACCTCCCTGGACCTGCCACTGGACTGTTGCTGTTGCACCATCTCGTCTTGCTCTAAAGATTTGACACATCCGTCTTCATGTTCGTTCCTCTGCGTGAAGGGCTCCGGAGGATCAAGCTTGGCCGTTGTGCGGGAGGCACGTCGTGAAATCTGTCGAAACAACACGGGAGGGATATGCCTTTCGGCCGTCGACGCCCGAACATTCAAACCTACACAGTACAGTCTGGCGACTGTCTCTATAGCATTTCGCGGAAGCACAACACATCCTTGGTCGCTTTCAAAGAAGCTAATGGCATTGCGAACGTAAGTTTAACTCTAACTGTAACATGACATATCATATATGTTTGTCGGAGCACTGGCATATTTATTCGAGCAAGGTCGAGGCGTCGCGGGGTTCGAGGGGGGCTCAATACCTGAAAGCGTGTCTTGTGTTTACCCGATGCCTTTTCAGGTAGATTATTTGAGAACAGGGCAAGTTTTGACGTTGCCTGAGCACGAGGCTGAGGGTGTCGCCTCGCGGATATTGCGCGCTGTCAAATCTGATGGGACACTCCTGGTCAACTCCGGAGACTCTCTCAGGTAGAGCATCCCGAAGTCATCACTGCTACTTGCAAGTAGGCTTAGCTTGCCGTGTGTCCTTCTTGTGATCATGCAATCGATATTCAGTGGAGATCGAAACACGTATCCGTCTCGAGTCCGGCGCATCTTTTCTTGCGGCTCCGTGCTTCGAGGGGGAGTCACCGGCTGGACTTCCCTCACGTAAATTTTCCTGCGACTTACTTTATCCAAAGCTTGAAACACTAGACTACAAACTTTTGGCATGACAAGGCCGTAAGGTGTTGACATCGTCGCCGTCTGCTTTTGTTTCGCGCTGGCATACTCGCCGCAGTCCTCTCAAGGATATGGCGTACTCGCATCACGCTGATAGAGACCTCGACGCTGTATGTTTCAGCAAAATCGCGACGGCATACGGCGTGAGCGAACTGGAACTGAAGCGAGTAAACAAGCTGAAGTCCAATGAGTTGACAGCTGGACAGGTGAGGGTTTCTTTAGACGCAGATGCCCGTTTCGCTTCTGGCCTGCTTGCGGACGGGCCAGGCTTCGGTCTCCAAATACCTGGCTCCTGATACTTAGGCGTAATTTCTGCTCACCCTCGTTACCTAGCTCCTGCGCGGCGCCTTACGCTACCGACCGCCGCGAACATAAAAACGAACAGAGGTCGTTCCAGCGCCCCACGGTTTCCCAGAGATCCGCGATTCTGTGGATTTCACCAGCACCGTCGCGGACATTCTTTTGGCGAACAGCTCATTCTGTACTTTCCGTGTGCCCCACAGGTGCTGACTATCGATCATCTGGGTGGACAGCACGGTTTGAGCTCAGGTGAGGATAAAAGGGGTCGGCCAAGCTGGCGTGGGATCCCAACCCAAGGTCGCCGGTTAACGCCGGCCTGCGAGCGCATCGCACTCTCCCGCGCTAACCACATTTCCCCATCCTCTGCTTCTTGTGCGCGCAGGCTCCACCTGGAAAGCGCTCGGGGAACCGCGAAGCTTCAGTCCAGCTGAGTCGAGCGCTGGGCGTGCGCTGATCCCACTGGCTTTGCGCCCACCTTGGGTTCGTGCCCGCGCCCTTTGTGTCCTGGGCCTCCCCTCCACGCGAGCGGCCGCGGGGCCTCCCCTCCGCAGGAGCGGCCGCGGGGCCTCCCCTCCGCAGGAGCGGCCGCGGGGCCTCCCCTCCGCAGGAGCTGACCGGCGGGTTCTTCTCCGCCCCAAGAGCGACGCGGGGCCCTCCCCTCCGCAAGAGCGGCACGGGGCCTCCCTCCTTGGGAGCGGCCGCGGGGCCTCCCCTCCCGCAGGAAGACGCAGACTCCCCTCCGCAGGGCGGCCGCCGGGCCTCCCCTCCCGCAGGAAGCGGCAGCGGGGCCTCCCCTCCTTGGGAGCGGCCGCGGGCTTCTCTTCTCCCATAGCAGGCGGCAGCGGGGCCTACACCCTCCCTTACGAGGCGGCGCGGGGTTTCTTCTCCATAAGAGCGACGCGGGGGCCTCCCCTCCCGCACGGAAGGCGGCCGCAGGGTACTCCCTCCGCAGGAGCGGCCGCGAGGCCTCCCCTCCCGCAGGGCGGCCGCGGGGCCTCCCCTCCCGCCCAGGAGCGGCCGCGGGGCCTCCCCTCCGCAGGAGCGGCCGCGAGGCCTCCCCCTCCTGGGAGCGGCCGCGAAGACCTCCCCGCCCTCCGCACGAGCGGCCGCGAGGGCCTCTTCTCCACGCGAGCGGCCGCCGGGCCTCCCCTCCGCACGAGCGGCCGCCGGGCCTCCCCTCCGCACGAGCGGCCGCCGGGCCTCCCCTCCGCACGAGCGGCCGCGGGGCCTCCTCTCCGCACGAGCGGCCGCGGGGTTTCTTCTCCGCAAGAGCGGCCGCGGGGCCTCCCCTCCGCAGGAGCGGCCGCGGGGCCTCCCCTCCGCACGAGCGGCCGCGGGGCCTCCCCTCCGCACGAGCGGCCGCGAGGCCTCCCCTCCGCAGGAGCGGCCGCGGGGCCTCCCCTCCGCACACGGCGCTGTCTCAATCCTTCCCATACATCTGTTGTACACACCCCGCACCTTCCATCTTTGCCAGCACACCGGACGCCTCGCCTGCTGGGCTGTCTGTACAATTGTGCGGGGCAGGCCTTGGGATTTAAGCTCGGCCTTTGCCTCACGCTCAGTAGTACCTCGCGGCCTGTGCTCGCCCACAGCATGACTCGGTTGGCAGCCTGTGGGCCCCGCGCGGCACTTGTCCAGGCTGGCGAGGCCGTCTCCTCCCGGTCACTCTCCCTCGACCAGCCCTGCCAGCCCCTGAGAAAGGCGGTCCATGGGGAGTGCAGGCTCCTCCTGACCCGAACTCGCAGAGGTCTGCCAGCAGGTGAGGCCGAGCTCCTGTCGGACCCTGGGCCTGCTGTCAGGAGGGCTCGCCTGCTTGCAGTGGATCGCTGTGGGGAAGGGAAACGCTTGACAGCTCGACAATGGGGCACTATGGATGCAACTTGGACGGCTGCAGTGCCGCTGATGCACTGCCATGCCATGCCACCTACCACACCGAGTCCGAGTGCTTTAGCGCGTCCCGCCTCTGCCCGGCGACCTCTGAAACGAGGAGTTGGCAACCGGGGGATGCAGCAACGTTCAGTGACTCAATATCTCTGTGTCTCCGAGGCGGCTCGTCGCCCGCGCTACTGGACTCTTTCCGTCCGGCACCTGACACTGCTTCGGTGACCCGATCAAATGTGCTGTTCATACCCTTTTCAACCTGCTGTAGTCGCGTACTGATCACTTATCCCTTATAAAAATGGCGAACACCGGACGCTCGCATCGTTTTGTCGACTCTTAGGTGTTGTTGGAAGACGCCAGGGAGAGTCAACGTTGGAGGGAGTGTCGCGCGGCTCATATGTCTTGTCGCTTTTCATCCAAGGTCCCATTTATATCTGTCACGTTTGAGGTGTGATGGGTCTATTCAAGACCCCGCCGGCGACCGATCCTCCACTCCCCTTCGTCTTTGTGTCAGTCCTCTTTCGTGAACGAAGCGCCGCTGCCTCGACGATGACCGGAGCTGAACAGAACCCTCCCTACAAGGCGCATAAGTCATCACTGTGGTGACTTTGGTGATTTGATCCTCAGCACATTTGATTCTCAGATGCAACATAAAAGTATCAAACGGATTGCATGCATGGCAGTGTCCACATACCCTCTGATGCACAGTCTGCCCGCCCGCAGGGAGGGATCCCAGGTGGCACTCGACGGCTGGACGTTGGCGGACCATGCAACGAAAACGCTGCAGCACACCGTGTCAAGCCTCGTCCAAGACTTCTGCAACGGCAAGGCGTTCCTTCTCTTCACGAATCGCCTGCCGCCGTTACTCGGGCAGGCCGTGTGCAGCTGCCGCCTGGAGGTGGATAGCATGCTCAAAGGGCTGCTCCACACGGTACCCCAATCCCGCCCGCGGCCTCCTCGCGTCACCCACATTCTCGGAACATATTCTGTACCTCACGCCGCCCCTTGGCCTGCTCGGTGCTGGCAGGCTGCGGGGAACGCTGCTCGGTGCTGGCAGGCTGCGGGGAGCGCTGCTCGGTGCTGGCAGGCTGCGGGGAGCTCCGCTCGGTGCTGGCAGGCTGCGGGGAGCGCCGCTCGGTGCTGGCAGGCGCCGGGGAGCGCTGCTGGCTGCTCGGTGCTGGCACGCGCCGGGGGGCGCTGCTCGGTGCTGAGCGCCACTCTGGCGTCCCTGGCAGCAACGCGTGCTCTTTCCTGAGTATCAGAGGTGGGCGGCAACGACTAGATGGGGCGTGGGCGGCTTGCACCTCGCCTGGATCAGCGCGGTTTTGCTTCGTCTGAAGCGCAACCATGTCCACACGTGTGCTGCTTCCTGCGTGGCCACGTGTACGCTTGCGTGACCTACTGACTGCGCCACGCGAAGGAAATGGGGTTCGCGCAGCGCATGCGAGGGGTCATCGGACACTTTGCTTGGGCTCGAGGGGTCCCGGCTCTGCGCGGCTGAGGATTCGGAGTTTCCCTTCCCTTTCATTCTTCGAATCACCCAATTGCAAGCTTCGGCCTGGGTTGTGGTGGGGGGTCAGCGCCCCGGGCGCCCCGGGCCGAGCTTCTGCTTGGGTAGTCCACACGTCTCCTTCCCCTTCTCTGATTGCACCTGCCTCCCTGCTTCTGAAGGGCGCTGCGCTGGCGTTTGCCAGGCCGGAGAGTACGCTGTGAGAGGCGCTCCCCTGCAGCTGGAGGGCCGCCCTGGACAAAGCACGCGCACGGAGGCCGGTGAGCTTTCGAGCCCCGCGCTGCTGGCCAGAGGGAACCGGAGCAGAGGGCGTGAGAATCCCGTGCCACTAGATGGCTTGTGCCACGTGGCGATGAAGGTGCCACGTGGCAATGAGGGTGGCGTGTGGTGTCTAGCCAGGGGCGGAGCGTTGCGCAGCGCCGATATGCGCATCATGCAGCGAGTCGTAACATCCAAGAGCGCGCTGGGCGTGCGCTTTCGCGGCGGTGCGGAGAACCTGGAGTGCGAGAGCAGGCTGAAGGGGTTGGGGGAGGTGCACGGGTCACAGCAGAGGCGTCATCGGAGTCCAGCAATGCGCTGACCTTGCAGGCACTCGCGCAGCAGCTGCTTGGGAAGCCTCTGGCGGAGCGCCTCGAGCCGCGCCGGAAGATGATCCAAGCTCCCCCGCGCTCGGGGGACCAAGCAGCCGCGCAGTCGCCACCGGGAGCTCCCTTCGATGCTGGATCCTCAGTGCGCCTGGGTGCGGGCAGGACGGCGGATGGGGTGGTGGAGGCCGCCAGGGGGGCGCTGCTGTCGGAGGCGCCATTTGCTCTGGAGGCGGCAGAAGCAGGGGATCTGGTGGAGGTGACTGGGCACGCCAGGCAGGGGAATTGCATGACGGGCGAGCCCCACGAGGTGGAGAGCAAGCGACTGACGGAGGTGCAGCAGGTGGTACGGGAGCATGTCTCTGATGTGTTTGGGAAGTTGCAGGAGGCCCTCCAGGTCCGGCAGGATGGCCCAAGCAGCGCTTCTGCTCAAGAAGTGGCCTCACCAACTTCCCAAGGGTCCCAGGGGGCTCGCAGGGCGTCCCCGATTCCTCGCAAGTGCTTCCATGAGGGTGCGCAGGGGGGTTCTTGATGGCTTGCAAGGGGGTTGCTTAGAGCTTGCAGTGGGGGGCTGAGGCCTTGCGAGTGGTCGGCGTATGCACGCGCTTCGGGCCTGCTCAGAGGGTCATCCTCAACCCTCAGCGGGGCCTCGCAAGAGGGGGTCACAAAGCGGGGCCTCGCAAGAGGGGGTCACGAAGCGGGGCCTCGCAAGAGGGGGTCACGAAGCGGGGCCTCGCAAGAGGGGGTCACCGGCGGGGCTTCGCAAGAGGGTCTGAGCGGGGCCTCGCAAGAAGAAATTAATGCAGGGCCTCGCAAGAGGGTCACAAGCAGGGCCTCGCAAGAGAGGTCCTGAAGCAGGGCCTCGCAAAGAGGGTCACAATGCAGGGCCACACTCGCAAGAGGATTAGAGAAGCAGGGCCTCGCAGGAGGGGGTCACGAAGCAGGGCCACCGCAGGGGTCACAATGCAGGGCCTCGCAAGAGGGTCACGAAGCAGGGCCTGCAAGAGGGTCTGGCCGGGCCTCGCAAGAGGGTCCTGGCTGGGGCCTCGCAGGAGGGGGTCTGAAAGCGGGGCCTGGCAAGAGGGTCACAGGCGGGCCTACGCAAGAGGGTCACAGCGGGGCCACGCAAGAGGGTCACGACGGGGCCTCGCAGAGAGTCACGAAGCAGGGCCTCGCAAGAGGGGGTCACGAAGCAGGGCCTCGCACGAGGGGGTCACGAAGCGGGGCCTCGCAAGAGGGTGTCGCTACAGAGACAGGCTTTTTGCTCCAGTGCGCTTCGAGTCCTGAGCAGGTGGCACCTGGGAGGGGCGCAGGCGGCTGGGACCAGCTGGCTGGGGCAGCTGGTGGAGAGCACCACGGCGGTGCAGTACGGGGCAGCAGCGCTGCTGCGAGGCGCGGCCGCTGAGCAGAGCAGGCCGCTACGGCTCGAGGCTGGTGCTGGCACGGCAGGGCTTGGAGGACACATCGGTGACGCAGACCCGAGCGGACATGGGCCGCTACATGAACGCAGCTCTCAGGGCGCGCGACCCTCCTTGCTCCTCGACCCGCCCCAGGAGGCGGCCTCGCCAGCGCAGGACGTACTGAGCCTGCAGGTGACGTCGCTGGCGGTGCCGGTGGTGGAGAGCGTGCACGTGGGCATCCCGACCCTGCCGGATGGCCCGGGCTCCGTGCTTCCGATGCCAGTGACCAGCTTCGGCGGCGACGCCTCGCCAGAACTTCAGGGGGCGCACAAGGACACAGGCAGGGCGGAGGTTGGCGATCCGTTGGCGACGGCAGAGATGCCCGATATGCCGCCCGTGGCAGCGGCCAGCGCCTCCTCACCGCAGGCGTTCGGTGAGCCCCCATGACGGAGCATTCCTGTGACGCCCTTGGCAATTTTCTGGGCGCCGCTTGATCGCCAAGGACATGGTGCAACGCCGCGCAGCATGTTGGAGCTGCTGATTAGAAGCGCAGCGATATCAAACCGTTGCTTGGATCAGCCGAAGCGTCTCAGTGCGGCCGAGCCGTTGATGAGATCCTTCGGTGTGTTCAAACAGCACGCGTCTGCCGTTTAGGGGCGAGCGGATGAGAGCCGCCTTCGCTCTGCTTTGGCGGCCCTGCGAGACACGGTGAATGCCTCGGGGACGGGCTCGAGGATGGGAGAGCTCGAGTGCTGACGGCGGTGCCTGGGGTGGCAGGGCTTGGCGAGCCAGAGATGTCGATATCACCGGACGGAAAAAATCGCGCGCGGCGTACGCGCAAACCGTCCTCGTACCGCGCGGGTCTGCAATTGTCTGCGGGGCCAGTGGCAGCAACTGTGGCGTCCCTGGACCTGACATCCCTGGACCTGACGCCCCTGGACAGCGAGGCCCTGCAGAGTGCCAGCTTGGTCGCAGGCAATACCGTATCGCCGCGCCCTTTCAGCCGTGGCCTGAACGCGAGTCCCCGGCACAGGAGTGTGAGCAGCATCGACGGCTCCCCAACGAAGAGCCGCGCGAGTCCGGGCCAGGACCGGGGCAGCCCAGGCAAGCTACGGGTGAGGGCCTGCCCAGGGTCCGGTCATCAGGGATGTGCGCCTCGGGTGCCCCGGTCCGGGAGGCAGCCAAGCCCTCCCAGGGAGGCTCCCTGCAGGGATGCCGCAAGTGCGCTCTAGGCGCATGTGTGGTGGCTCCCTCCACCTCAAGTGCGTCCCTTGTACCCTGGGTGTGGTGCCCCGATGGCCCCTCACGAACCTGGCGGGGTTCGAGGGTCAGGCGAAGAAGGAGACGCTGGAGCAGGAGGAGCTGCAGCGCCTCCGAGACGCGCGCGCAGTCGCCGCCACGGTGGAGTTTTACGAGCTGATGGCGACGGAGGCCCGGGAGGCCGCGCAGGGAGCGGGCGCGGAGCAGGCCTCGTCACCCGCGGAGCAGCCACAAACTTCCCAGCTTGCTCCGGGCGAATGCCAGGGAAAGGAAGGGGAAGAGCTTGGAGCTCAACATTGCGCTGCGGGTGCGCCCGAGCTCCTCCCCCAGGGCCGATCTCCGGGTCTGGGTGGTGCATCCCCTTGGCGGCTCGTGCTTGAAGATGCTCCCGTTGTTCCTCGGAGGGGACGACGCTCCTCGGAGGGGACGACGCTCCGCGCGCTCCTCGGAGGGGACGACGCTCCGCGCGCTACTCGGAGGGGACGACGCTCCGCGCGCTCCTCGGAGGGGACGACGCTGCGCGCGCTCCTCGGAGGGGACGACGCTCCGCGCGCTCCTCGGAGGGGACGACGCTCCGGGCGCTCCTCGGAGGGGACGACGCTCCGCGCGCTCCTCGGAGGGGACGACGCTCCGCACGCTCCTCGGAGGGGACGACGCTCCGCGCGCTCCTCGGAGGGGACGACGCTCCG
>LGRX02014853.1:19048-29114 GCA_001247695.2 Cymbomonas tetramitiformis
GGGTGAGGGGCGCAGCATGCGTCCTATTGAGGCGCAATGTGCTTGGGGGAGCGCGTAGGGTAGCCGCAGTGCGATTGGTCAGACCTGGCGATGCGCCTCCAGATATCGCCGATTGGCGCGTCGGAAGCCATCGTTTTGAAGTGTCCTGGCTGACTGCCTACAAAGCGTGCTCGTTCTTCGCGCGGGGAGCGGTGAAGATCGCCCATGGCAGTCAACCTTGTCAGAAAGAGAGGACTTTGAACAGTCAGAAACGCCATGCGTGCAGCCCAGCATGGCACCTCGAGTGGTTGTGCGGGGCGGGAGATGAGACCTTGGCAATTGCTGTGGGGGGCGGCGCAGAGGCAGGTGCCAGTGCCGAGCTCGCAGAGGAGGGTGGGCGGCTGAAGGACCGGTCGCAACGCGGGCGAGTGGGCGCCCCTTCCTCCACAGAAAGCCCATCCGCACAACCACGTGGAGCCGCCGCAGGACCTGACATGTCAGCCGCACAACCACGTGGAGCCGCTGCAGGGCCTGACACGTCAGCCGCACAACCACGTGGAGCCGCCGCAGGACCTGACCACGGCCAGCCGCACAATCACGTGGAGCCGCCGCAGGACCTGACACGTCAGCCGCACAACCACATGGAGCCACCGCAGGACCTGACACGTCAGCCGCACAACCACGTGGAGCCGCCGCAGGACCTGACATGTCAGCCGCGTCTCCGTGTAATCTGGAGGGCCTGAAGGTGTGCTCCCTCCGCCTGGATTTTTCTGGGCTCTAAGCTACCGGCTGCGGCGCTGTGGCGCTCATAGCGCCCTTGCACAGAGCGCCGCACTGCTTCGGGCACGGGCGGGCAACATTGGAGGAGCGCGCACGATCCCTGGCCTCGATGAGCCTTGCGTACACCTGACCCTTCTTGACGGGGGGGGTCGACAGGCGTTGCGTTGCGCCTGACCCTGTGCACAGCGCACCTAGTGCGAGCTTGGCAAGGCATGCTGACATCCTCGATTTGATCCGTGGCGCGCAGGATCAACGGTTGCTGAAGGAGAAGCAGGAGGCCCGGGTGGACGACTCCAGCATACCTAAAATACAGTCGATCGAGGAGCAGATGTCGCTCCTGCTGGAGGAGGAGAAGACCATCCTTGCTGAGAGGATTAATTCTCCTCGAGGGAGGATTGATTCTCCTCGAGGGAAGATTGATTCTCTTCGAGGGATGAATGATTCACCTCGAGGGAAGATTGATTCTCCTCGAGGGAGGATTGATTCTCCTCGAGGGAGGATTGATTCTCCTCGAGGGAAGATTGATTCTCCTCGAGGGAAGATTGATTCTCCTCCAGGGAAGATTGATTCTCCTCCAGGGAAGATTGCTTCTCCTCCAGGGAAGATTGATTTTCCTCCAGGGAAGATTACTTCTCCTCTAGGGAAGAGTGCTTCTCCTCCAGGGAAGCTTGATTCTCCTCCAGGGAAGATTACTTCTCCTCGAGGGAAGATTACTTCTCCTCGAGGGAAGAGTGCTTCTCCTCCAGGGAAGAGTGCTTCTCTTCGAGGGAAGGATGTCCTGGAGGACCTAGGCTTGCCCAGTGCGGCGACGGAGCAGCCACAGCGGCAATCTGGACAGGAGGAAGGGTACAGTGCGGCCGCAGGGAGGCTTGTGGATGATGCGGTGGAGAAGAGTGCAGAGGACACCGCGCTGCTGTTTCCAGGCACTCGCGTGCCACGAGCCGTGAAAGTCCGGGGGGAGGCACCGCAGCATGCCGCCTCTCTGCCGATCGTTGAGACGCAGCTGCCGTCCCATGCAGTGCGTGAGGAAACAGCAACGCCCACATGCTCCACGTCGGTGTCAAGTGAGGATTACGTGGAGCTGCGCTTCACACCGAGAGCCGAGACGTCGGTCGACTCCGTAGCTGAAGATGAACTCGCGGCAGGGGAGGCTACCACAAGATCGCCGGCACCATCAACGGGCAGCTCCAGCAGCCCGGACGCCATGCAGGTGGTCGGCTCTAATGGATCGGCGACCGCGCTTGTCTCTTCTGGGATTATCATTGCCAAGGTGGCGGCGTCACAAACACGCGATGTTGTCACCGAGGCGGCTGCCCCTTTGCATGACAAGGCCATCAACAGTGGCGACGTTGGCCCAGACACGGCCAGCGTTGTGGGTGAGGAGCACGATCCATCCAGCAGTGCGTCGCATTCGCCTCGCAGCTGGTTTACCCAGGAATTGCCTCACCTACGGTCCACCGCGTTGCCTCTGCCCACAAAGCCCGGTGAGGCAAGGCTCGCCACCACGCACAAAAGCAGCTCCTTCAGGTAACGCCGCGCCGTGGACGTTTGACCACATCACGCCGTCTTCACTTCCACTCGAAAATGCCTCCAAGTCCCACATCGATGGGACCCACTCAATGTTCAGTGGGCTCAGAAGTGGGGGCATCCCGCCTTAGGGGATGAAATCAGAGGTCCTAGTTGGCTGTGCATGTTTGCCCCCTGTGGATGCATCCTCGCCTGGCGGAGTTGGAGTGGAGCATCACTGCCCGCAGGACTTGGCGGCTCACCTCCATGCCTGAGCGCGCCGCCGCGATGCGGAATGATCACCTGTCTTCACGGAGGTGAATTTGTTGCATTGGGAACTCCTTTTGATCGACCGGCTCAACCTTCCGCACTCGACAGCGAGAAACTGCGATGTTTGGATGTTTGTTCTGCTTCTGTCTGTTGAAGAACTTGGAATAAGTGCCAACTCTGCCAAGCTTGGGCACGCTCGCCAGCGCTTCGGGGGCATCTAAGGGAGCACTTGGCCCAGGCCTAGGTCTGACGATGACATAATATGGGACTCGGGTACAATGATCTGCATGCAGAAGATAGCCCTGGCGTTATAGAACGGAGCCTCGGAGGGTCGTCTGGGCTGGCAGAGGGGGGCCCTGGAAGACAGGAAAGCGGGCTGAAATGTACACTTGGATCGGTAGAGCAGACCCTTGACCGAGAAGAAGACGGGCTGGGGGGAAGGGGGGGGGTACTTTGTTGGCAGTTCAAAGCTTAGAAAAATGGGCAGGAGCATCAAGCAAAAAACACAAGCCAGTAAACGCCTTATGCATGGCTGCTGGCTCCTACCAGGTTCGTAATTTTGTTCTTCCAAATGATTTCTGCGCTGTGGGTATAAACTGCGCTTGGCTGTCTGTTTACTGGCATTTTTCAGAGGACTGCATGCCAACTTTTCAGTCCATGTATTTTTCAACAGAATAGGAAAACGAACGGATGATCCTCACAGCATTCCTTCCTAGAACAGACAACGCTTACTAACAAAGATGTAGTAGGTAAGTAAGTGACTAAGTAAGTAAATAAGGAATTTGGGTGTGGCCGGTCTTCAAAGTGCAGGGGATTCGAGATAGGGAAAGGCGCGGAGAAGCATGCTGTAAGTGTTCGTCTCAGATCTAAACACCTCACGTGATATATGAAGTTTTATTCCCACTCTTCCTGATAACGGTTTTGGGTAAGTGGCGCTTATTGTATGTTTCATGGTGGGTAGGTTAAACTGCAGTGTTCTCACAAGATGTCCTGGCTGGTTGATGGTAACAGCATTGCATCATCCTTATCTGAATGGCGCCTTATTATCTCAGTGCAGGAGAGGATGTGATTGCTCTGCTTGAATGCAATTAAGAGACATCCGATATCGAGCATTTGTATATCATATGACACATATTCTGCATCGATGACTCGGGCAAGTCAATCTCGCCTAATTGTATGTCAAGGGCTAGGTAACACTAAGGGCATTTAACACAAAAGTTCTGGGTTGCTAGATCGCGAGAAATGAAGGTTTTAAGTTTACACCTGAGCATTTAAGTATGGGCGGGAAATGAATGGTGTCAACGATCCATGGATCGTCGTTCTGGGAAGATCAATTTGATCCTGGGAGTGCGTAAAAAGTTTAGATCGCTTTGGGCGACCTTTTTATTTAAATTGGAACTCTTGTTTTAATCCCTTTGGCGTTCCCTAGAGCTTGATGTGGTAAACGGGTTCATGAGGCAGATGCAACCATTGCAAAAGTAATGTGAACCCTGGATCATTCTTGTAGTAGACTTTGCGTAACGTGGTAAATTTCGCGTTTGTTTCTAGGTTGTGGCATCACCCGAGTAATATTTCGGTGAAATACAAAGGGCACCTATTTACCTAGAGTGTAGGCTACGGAACTATATTGTTCTGGGAGCAAATTTTGATTGTTTCCGGAACAATAAACTTTTGATTTTCCCCGTAACGATGAATTTTGGCTACGGGAAAGCATATGTAGGGTTTTGTGTTAGGGTTTTAGGGTGCCTGGCTACTGGGTAAAACCCATAAACTCTCACTAAACCCTAAATATGCGTGTCCGTAGCCAAAATTCATTGTTACGGGGAAAATCAAAAGTTAATTGCTCCGGGAACAATCAAAATTTGCTCCCAGAAAAAATAAAAGTACTAGGGCCTCGGCCCAATAATTTGCAGATAAATCGGACATTTTTGCCAGTCGACATGAATAATAGATCATGCAAGGTGTGTGTCATATCCATTATTGTAAGGACACGTGTAGCGAAGCCCTTGGTACGTTGGTGATATTTGCGGGAAATATGCTGCACGGTATTTGAAAAATTTGACATTGCCGATACAGAAAGACGCGAGTTTGTTGCACTTATCCGGACGATTGTGAGCTGAAAATGTAAATGTATTGTCGAACACACTGACGAACGTATATCACCTCGGGTTTTAGGAACGATCCGAGGCATGTCGCACACCGATGCAGGTACCAGGTTGGTAACACAAACTCACATGTCGCACCCAAATGGTGGACTACTGGGGGGAGGCGGGGGTTAATGGAGGAAGGCTCTGACCTCCCTAGGCGTTGAAGTGCGATAACGGGGGGATGAGGGGCTGCTCCAAATGCATGGGCATATAGGGGGGTGATGGAGGGCTCTCACCTCCCTAGGCGTTGAAGTGCGCTGATAGCGGGGAGGGCATGAGGGGTATCTCCAAATTTATGGGCATAACTCGTTAGTATATGTGCACTCTTCTCGCAGGTGTTCAGCCCGCCTCGATTTTTTCCTTAATCGTGAGGACCCGCCGAATTCTCACGCTTCACCAACGACGCGAGGCGACACGCCTTCAGACAGACGAGTGCGCATGTGGTGCATCTCGCCCGATTGTTGCGGGCGGGTGATGAGTTGAGCGTGAACGACGGAGACGTGGCAGGCTACCTCGAATCGTTCCTAAAACGTGAGAACTCGCCGAGTTGTCGCGGCGAAGGAACGTTTCGAGGCGTGCTGCACACTTGCGGCGTTCCGGGCAGGGTGCACATGTGGTGCACCTCGCCCAGCAATTATCGCAGGTGATGAGCGCAATGCGCATATGACGATAATATAGATATCATATATTCGAGGGAAATTTATTTATTGTATATACAGTCGAAAATCGAATTGTATCCCACCGTTTTTACATTGCACCAAAATATTGGGGATTTCCCCCCAGTATAAGATATTGGAGGAAATGCCGACTTGTTTATTCCCAAGAAATGCACAATTTCATAATATTCCCCAATTTGGTACCTTTTCATTTCCGAATAAATATTTTTCCGGGGTTATCGTGCTTCTGATCTGGCCGTGGAAGCCGTCAAGAAACCGCTATGCGCAACAAAAAGTCGAATATGGAAATTATATCCTTGCTTTTTCAAACCAGCTATTTTTGCCACACGGAAACGGTGGAGATGACCACGGACTCTGAGGATGCAGCAACATTTGCTATGAAAACAGGAGAGCGCAGCGCAGCGCAGTGCCATGCATGTTGAGGGTTTGGACCTTGATTGGGAAGATGAGGCGTGCCGACTGTGGAGAACAGCGCAGGCGCTGCAACCGAGTAGTGCGCAACGCGGGACCTCGTTGAGGAGAAGAGGGCGCGGGAGGCGTAGCTAAGCGACGGCGGCACCAATGATGGCAGATGTGGCTTCCCAAACCTTAAATGTGTACGCGTGACATCCCCCTACGTAACCCAAGACCTCACGCGCCTCGAAAAGATCCAAAACAGGGGGAAACTTGCGATTTCCCCCGTTATTTTGGGCCTGAAAATCTATTTTTCTTGTTTCGATTTTTTTAATATCATAAGATGGTTGTGGTAAGGTTGGGCAACCTTGAAATGTTACAACCTTGCCGAAATCTAGGGGTTGGGCAGCCCTGACAGGCAGGCCCCTTACCCTAGGTTTAGAAATCCGTCTAGAGGTAGTGACCGCAGAGCACGGGTACGAGCACAGTAGTTCGAGCCGAGAGGGGTTTAGGTTACTTATGTATAACTCTCCTTTGTCGATTCAGTTATAACTGACTCTCGAAACGTATCCGTTTTACAGCGCAACTCTGATATTCGATATTCACCCCGAAGGGATACCGGTAGTATCCTGCTAAACCTTAGCCATGCGGCCCTGCTCGCTACCTCAAATAGGCCGAAACATGCCGAAAACATAGGTTTTCGGCGCATATCTCTCGGGCCGTACAATCATTTTATAATAGAAAAGGGTTCATTTTATAATAGAAGTAGTACTGCGATTATTTTATGATATAAATAATAAAAAATTGAGATCCCTAAAATTCCGAATGTTTTTAGCTATTAAAGTTTGAAGAACTCCTATCTGGAAAAATCTATACTATTACCAATCTTTCATGTTATTGGTTGTTCTACATGTTGAACATTTAAATTTTAATGACACATGTCAAACGAATAATGCAATTGCCGCCGCTCATGTACCTACACAATGACATTTGTCAACATTATGGACACAGTTACCAAATCTATTTAATACTATAGATTGAACTTACTTCCCTGTAGCAACCTACAAATTGTTCAACGACTCTTTGCTTAAACCATTATTGACAATACAAACCACAGCAACTCTATCCAGATAAACATGTCCGCACCTATCAAGTTCGAAAAAACATGGTTTGCAACCATTAAAGCCAGGTCCGAAAATGGAGAGGACCTCACCCAGGATCATTTGAGGGTGATGGCATACCTTGAGAGTAAGGTCAAGGCTCTCTCAAGGAGAAGTACAAAGTGCCATCCATTTTCAGCAAATGCTATTCCTGAATTCTTAATAACTAAATTGACATGCAATTACCAACCATACATTAAGCTCATATGCACTCATATTTCTTCTATTTGGCACAAATGAGTGTGTGTGCTAGGAATTGATATGTTCCCTTGGATAAGAGATTTATATGCTGCTTTGTATGCTGATTTGAGATTGATTTTTCCCCATCTGTACGTTCACGTACCCCCTATATAAATTAACTTTATAGTGGAGCGCCCCCTGAATTTTCGAAACATTTCGGACTTGACCGCGCTTCAAGTAAGCGGTGAAATAACCCCTTTGGGGCATTTTAAAGCAGCTCTAGCGCAGTATTTTATTTTATTTGGTAACAATATTTTGTTTCAGAATGTCCACGCCTTGTTGTGGGCCACTCTAGAAGAGTTTTACGCTAGCGCTTGGAACGCTCTTTGGCTTTGGGAAGTTTCGACGAGATGGTGCACTACGATCTTCTAACAGTTTATTTGTATTTTATTTCCGTTATATTGTATGGTAACATGACAATTTTCTAGCTACGCTTAATCATACGCGTTTGCACTCGAAGTTTCTCTTGTTCACAAATTCACAGATCGGCAGACCCTTCGATAGCGGTAAAACTGCTATTCTGACGGCGGTTTGGACTTTACCGGCGTCTTCTTCGCGGAAAACTACCCCATTTAAGTATTTTCATCACTTCATTTGGTTGAACTTTCGAGGAGATGGGTGATCTCTTCGCAACCCTATCTTTTTGACGACAGTTTTTTCAGTTTGCATTGCGAACGTGGCATTAGCTCAAACAGAGCGCCAAACTTCGGTTTGGAGGTCTCGGTTAAAACCCGGGATGCCACACAATAGAAGAGTGTTCAACGACACTCGTTTACGTACCTTCTCCTTTTTGAAAGATTCGCAGGTTCAGACCCTTCGATAGCGGGAAAACCGCTATTTTCACGACTATTTTGACTTCACGAGCGTTTTTCTGGCGGAAAACTACCCCATGTAAGTATTTTCATCACTTCCTTTGGTTAAATTTTCGAAGAGATGGGTGATCTCTTCGCAACCCTATCTTTTTGACGACAGTTTTTTTCAGTTTGCATTGCGAACGTGGCATTAGCTCAAACAGAGCGCCAAACTGCGGTTTGGAGGTCTCGGTTAAAACCCGGGATGCCACACAATAAAGGTGTGCTTTCTATCTTCTTTTCACCCTCTTTGTTTGGACGTCCGATCTTTCCTTTTCTTTAGGCTTGGAGTTCTAACCTTTTCGTTCTTGCGTGCTCCATGTAGGAAAATTACGTTTCGAGTTTCCATCATCTATCTCTTCTACAAAGGTATGTTTCTTTTTACCAAAGAATGATCCTTGAACTGTTTGTTAACCCCTTAGTTGCCGGAGGAGTTTCGGGGTTTTGAAAATTTTGGTTTATTTGCAATAACTTTGGCATAAGGGTCCTGCCTCGTCAAAATCTACCTCAAATTGAATCTTTCATCACTTGGAATTGTCCATTTTACGAAAAGTTGGGTTTCCCCTTGTGAACCCTAATTTCCCTTCGCAGAATTATCCAGTCTGCGCTGGAACCATGGCCACTGAGCGCCAACGTGCACGCCTCGCCGCTGTTCGGGATGCCCTGGAATATCTCCGAGAACATCGACGGCATTCTTCACCCGACTATCGTCTGGTGGTGTCTGGTGGTGCTTATGCACCATACACCAACATCGAGTCTAACGCCTCCACCAATGACAAGACCTTTGACAGCAACGAGTTCCGTCCGCAGCATTCTCCGCTCTTTCATCCACCTTACGTGCCCATTGACCATTGTCTGGTGGTGTGTGGTGGTGCTGTAGCACCCGACCTGCCGTTTTCCCTCTCTGCTTTCGCACTCGTGTGCAGAGGAGGAGCACACCGCATTTTCCGCCTTCGCCCCCATCGGGGTGCCCGCGTCCCCGCACTTGCTCTGGTAATGCCACGCATTGTCACACCGCACCGCGTGGGCGTTGGATGACGACATCCTGGCGGCGCTCGACTGCATCCACCATAGAGTACTCCGCCGCCATCCACCAACGATTGCTGGGGCTAGAATCACGGCTGGCCTGTGGGAGTAGGTATCCCCACAGCACATGCATGGGCATAAGCCCCTAGAGCACGCATCTATAGACCAGCGCGGCGAAGCCAAACTAGCTGGGTTGAAAAAGACCTCTTAGGGTCTCCGATGATGCTTGTTTTTTTAGGGCTTTGCCCGTGTAGCCCACCGTAGGATGTTAGATATCCATATTTGTTAGGAATCCATATGCACATATAATGATTTCATACATCCCCGACGCGGTTCACATTCGGAACATTCGGAGAACGTCCCGATGCGTTTAGACTACCTCTAATGCTCACCCAAGTGCCCGAAATCTCGAAGTTGAAAAAATAGTCAATTTGGAAAATAACATTCTCAATGAGAATAACAAAAACGAATCAGTTTTCATAAATTATTGTCTACTTCGCATTCAACGCGCATACGAAAGATTCGGAGAGACGTTTCCACCTCGGGTGGGCACCCAACTGCCCGAAATCTCAGAGTTGAAAAAATAGTCAATTTGAAATATGATATTCTCATACGGAATATGAAAAAATAATCAGTTTTCATAAATGATTGTCTACTTCACATTCAGCGCGCATTCGAAAGATTCGGAGAGAAGTTTCCACCTCGGGTGGGCACCCAACTGCCCGAAATCTCAGAGTTGAAAAAATAGTCAATCTGAAATATGATATTCTCATACGGAATAACAACAAATAATCAATTTTCATAAATTATTGTCTACTTCACATTCAACGCGCATATGAACGATTCGGAGAGACGTTTCTTCCTCGGGTGGGCACCCGACTGCCCGAAATCTCAGAGTTGAAAAAATAGTCAATTTGGAATATGATATTCTCATACGAAATATGAAAAAATAAGTCATTATATATTCTTGAAACCTCTTTTAAAAAATTATGCGCCTCTACATACTTAAGCTTACCAACTAATTTTGCAACCCATCC
>LGRX02014854.1:0-30709 GCA_001247695.2 Cymbomonas tetramitiformis
GTGACACGAGAGTACCCAATGACCAGTATTGGGTTTCGGGGAGGGATTGGCATGCACGATTGATGGATGTGCTGGGGTGGAGACACAGGATGCCTTTCTGATTGATGGATGTGCTGGGGTGGAGACACAGGATGCCTTTCTGATTGATGGTAGCATCGCTGAAAACATTTGTTACGGCACCGTGGACCAGCAGAAAGGTGCGGGGCAAAGTGTGGCATTGGCCCGAAGGCGGCTTGGTGTGAGGAAACGCCACGTCATCCTCTTGAATCTGACTTCGTCGACCGATTTCTCAGACATCAACACCTATGCGAGGGCGCGGAGAGCTCACTTCCTATTCGCACATGGCGGGGCCCGCTACGATGCGGCGTTCGATCTAAAAATAGTCCCTCTTTCCAAGGGGGCTGGGGAAGCCACACGATGTTTTAGTCACTAAATCCAGCAATTACCCGTCGAGCGAACCACATCGGATATATTCACTTCACGTTGCTCTCACCGCGTCTCAAAGGCGCTTGAGTGGCAGTGAGGGCTCACACTTTGGAACTCGCTTTTTGTTCGCTGCAAATAGAGTGTTTTGAGGTGACGAGCTGTCGCGCTTTTGGTGTGTTTCCGTCCAAATGCGCTTGAACTCGCAGTTTGACGGCGCTGGCGGTGCTGCTTGAGGGCTCACGGTTTGGCGCGTATCATCGACGCAGAGATGGACGAAGCATTAGTGAAAGATGTGATGGATGCCGCGTGCCAGGAACACACCTCGCCCGCCCTGAATCCGCCCCCACCCCCACCCCCGCCCCTACCGCACTGCAGCGTCACTTCCCAGCGGAGAGGTCACGTGGCGTGAAGCAGGGTCTTTGACTGGAGGGATACACGTGGCGTGAAGCAGGGCCTTTGACTGGAGAGATGCACGTGGCGTGGCAGGGCCTTTGACTGGAGAAATTGCGTGGCGTGAAGCAGGGCCTTTGACTGGAAGTAGCGGTGCACGTGGCGTGAAACAGGGTCTTTGACTAGGTGGATACGTGGGGGTGAAGCAGGGTCTTTGACTGGAGTGGATGCACGTGGCGTGAAGCAGGGCCTTTGACTGGAGTGGATGCACGTGGCGTGAAGCAGGGCCTGTGACTGGAGGGGTTGCATGTGGGGTGGAGACCACGGGGAGCAGGAGGCGGCGCACGTCACCGAGTTCGCGCCATCGAGGGAAGCGGTGCTGCAGGGCCGGGTTGGCGCGGGTGGATCCCAGCTCAGTGGTGGCCAGCGGCAGCGAGTGGCGCTCGCTCGAGCATTGTGCAGAAAGGCGCGACGGCCACATCTGTCCCGTGCTTTGCGTCATGAATATATTTCGGTATCATCACTCATGGCACATTGCGCTGTTGCCAAAGACCACACCTGCAAGGCTGCGGTGCGTGCCCCGTGTCAATTTGTTTGGCCGATGTGCGCAGCCTTCCGTGCTGATCCTAGATGAGCCGACGACTGCGCTAGACGACACCAGCACAGCTCACATCCTCGAAGCCGTGCGCAGCCTCAGGGACCAGGTGCCCCCCTTCGGCAACAATGGCTGTGTATGATGCTTCTCGTTCGTCTTCCTCGACTGAGGCTGCTGCTGCTGCTGCTCTCGCTTGTGATGTGCGAGTTGTCCAATTCTTGATGCCACAATTGCTGTTGACTCGCCGGAAGCTTTCGCTCCTTCGGTTCACTCAGTGCCCGCTTGGTTGAAGGTGGCGTGCGTCTTCGATTGCAGCTATTGGTGTCAGCGGTGCATTTTTTTATACTTGCGTCACTTTTTGGCTGCTGCGCTGATGCTAATGGCACATGTATATCCGCAGGGTGTCACCGTATTGCTTATTTCTCATGATGCCAAAACGTTGAAGGTGACCCTGCTAGCCCCTATCTATCATGCTGAAGCATACAGTACAACATACTTACCCATCCCGGCTATATTGCATCTAATCTCGTAATAAGGTGGTAAGCAATCATACGCATTCGCTTGTATCTAATATATGATGATTAGATATCATGCAGGATGGCAGCATTGATGCGACCAGATCCACAATGTTGGGCCACACCTGATTTGGAAATGGTTATTGATTCAGGATGTTGATCACACAATATCACTGCATGACGGCACTATCGAGCAAGTCAAGTAAGGTGAGGGGAACCAAAATATTTCACCAAATGCGCCTCTCAACATTTTGTTTCTTTGTCCAAAGGTAGATGCTAGGAATGGTCTTGATCTATACTGTTAGTTTGATATCGACCTTTTCAGATATACAAGTTCAATTTTGAAAAGTGCAATTGCGGACCACTCCTTTTGCAGCTATAGACTGTGCGAAAGATCTAGGATGTGAAGGCAATGTTTGAAACCTTGGTATCTATGGGTATGTCGTCATTTTAAAAATGATCAATGCCGGAATTGAATGTACCAATAATGACAATACATTTGACACTATTTCTTGCTGTCAGGTCCATTCTACACGCAGATATATCAAGTCAAACTTGAGGCACAGTATGCTCTAGAGGCATCTACACGTAAAGAACACGCCGAATTCAAAGCACGCGAGGTATGGCAGCATTCTAGGATAAGCATCGTGCCGATATCGTAATCTGTGCATCAAACAGTGCATCACAGATCACTGTCACCAAACAAACATCGTAGAGCAGAAAACAAAACGACGGATGGATAAATCTCGGAAAGGGCCTTAAAACTTAAAAGGGCAATATTGCATACTGTATAGCTGATACTCACACCCTTGTGCTCAAAGCTCACTAAAATGTGCATAACTTTCGCGTTACTCATCCATTCAAGCCCATATTGAAATATGCTTGAGATGGGCGATATGCCTACGGTACTTTGTGGTGTCGCCATTCGCATGATTTGTATGGGTGTAGCTCAGTCGATCGAAGAAGAATGCACGGCATGATGGTTGGGAAGCCATGCGCCAACTGACAAATCACCTGCTTTCGCTTTTGCGTGTGGTGGGACACAAGCCGATATTCAGGCAGAGGGCGGCATACATATTGAACATATTTTCACAACGCGTGCAACCATGTTGAACATATTCTCTGCTGAATTCCGAGGTATACCTGGACAAGAAATAATTCCAACCATGTGTGACCTGGGTTTTGATCCAACGAGGCATTTCACACATAAGTTCATTATGGAATTCTACTGCAATATACGAGTGAGTATCACTTGACTGCGTGATGTGATAAATGATGATTGTCGTTCGATTGCACATGCATGGATGCAGGACGTAGTTGACGCGGCGCTCGGCCATGCAAGCGTCTTATCCGAGGATGTGGGAGAAATTTTACTGCGACAGTCGAGCTTCATATTTAATGGCAAAAGCGCCGATGTATCGACTACTAGAGCGCATATATGCTATTGTGAAACTGCTCACAAGGTGTGGAGTATCGCCAATGAATGCAGAATATATGCATGTTTTTACTTCGTTAGCAAAATGCTGGAATGTGAATACTTCAACATCGGCAATTGGTGTGATATTATAGAACAAGTGTACACAGTCATCAGGACACGCCCTGAGGTCATGAGTGCTTTTGATAAATATATGTCACCGAGAACACACATGAAGCCTACTCGTAATCAGAAATATGTGCATGCCGGTGATCGGATGAGCTTCGATGATCTCCATCCGAATTGGAATCACTTTGCGGGCATGTGTGCCCGTGCGGAAGCATCCGATAATCATTCATGAGATATCGTTTGCGACAGGGCATTTGGCGGGTTGTATTGCCCATCACTATATGCTCACCATGGCAGGGATGCTATTGGTTTCGCTATTTTTGACATGGCAGTGCATAGAATTCTGGGTCGTCGGAAGCCCGGTTCACCAGATTCCGCCACGTGAGTCGTGTACGTGTGCTCGATAGGACGAACACGTTCTTGTACTACACGTTATGCAACATGTCTTGGAAGACCCCCGCGATTAATGCGGCCAATAGGAAACGTATGAAAAGAGAGAATCAATACTTTCGGCTATTGCGCCTTAGGCGGTGGAAGCGTAATCAACGTTTTCAGAGATTCAGGAAGAGACTGAATACCCTCAGTACGATCACCTAATAAAAGCTCCATCAAGAACAAATGGTGTCACTGTAACTTACGGTGACAGTCCTGATACGTGATGGCACACGACGGTTGAGATGATACATACATGATATGATGATTCTAACCCTTGGTCATAAATTGTATGACACGCTACCTAGGATGGGTACGTGATGTTGTATCGCGACAACGTGTTGCGAAGATACCGGGCTGATTATCGATACGTGAATTGCATCCGGAAGATCCGAGGTCCTGTATGAAATCGGTAATTATATATATGTTACAGCACAGGCCCGCCGCGAGCATATGCTGGCGCATTTTAGCACAGGCGCGCCTGTGCTGAAATCGTTAGCATGGGCGCGCCTGTGCTGAAATCGCCAGCACAGGCGCGCTTGTGCTGAATCGACCGACCCCCTCGTAGCATGAGCCCGCCGCTGGCATATGCCAGCGGGTGTTTTTAGCATGAGCCCGCCTTTGCTAGCCAGCCTAGCACAGGTCCCCCATGGAAGGCTTTAGAGGGTTTGTGGGGATGTTAAGCGGCGTTTGGTGATGTAATGGGTTGCTTGAGGGTCCTGTGGGGGGTTCGCGGATGTTTTAGGGTTTAAGAGTTTTGAATTGAGGAATGTAGGGTTTTGAATTGATGTTTTAGGGTTTTATTAGGGGGTTAGGGGGGGTATGTGGGTGGGGGACATGGTTTGGGGGTGATTAGGAGTGGTTTGGGGGTAATGGGGGTAATGGGGGATGATTTGGGGGTAATTAAGGGGATGGTTTGGGGGGTAAATGGGGGTCTTGGGGGATGGTTTGGGGGTAAAAATGGGGTCTTGGGGAATTGGTTTTTGGGGGGGGTAATGGGGGATGGTTTGGGGTCTTGGGGGATGGTTTGGGGGTAAGGGCGGTCTTGGGGGATGGTTTGGGGTAAAGGCGGTCTAAGGGGATGGTTTGGGGGTAAATGGCGGTCTTAGAGTTGGTTTGGGGGTGTAATGGGGGATGGTTTAAGGGGTAAGTAATGGGGGATGGTTTGGGGGTAATGGGGGTGGTTTTGGGGGTTAATGGGGGATGGTTTGGGGGGTATTTAAGGATGGCTTAAAAAATAATTGGGGGTCCGTATTCCGTATGTTGGTCGGTCACCAACGTGAAGTGAACTCCATGCAAGTACTGCCTCAGTGTGCGCACTGCCCACACCACTGCGAGCATCTCCCCTTTGAAGCTGGCGTACTGTCTCTCCGTCTTACTCGGGGATCGGCTGATTGCCATGCAGATGTACTCCTTCCCATCATCGTCCTTCTGGCCCAACACTGCGCCAATGCCATAGGTGCTCCAATCGGTGTACAATATGAGGGGTCTGTCATAATCGATAGGCCTCAGACATCTCCCAGAACAGAGGGCATCCTTCAGGTCTTGAAGTGCTTGATCTTGCTCCTTCCCCCAAGCTCCCTTGATGTCAGTGATCTCCTTCTTGAGCAGGTCATTGAGAGGGCGGGCCATCTCAGAGTAGTTTGGCCCCCCTGGCTCACCCACCAGGCCCTTGTAGTAGTTCATCATGCCCAAGATCGAGCGGAGCCCAGTCTTGTCCTGGGGGCTTGGAAGCTCATGGATGGCCTTGCATTTAGCTTCTTGCGCGCCAATGGAGTTATGACCAATGCGGTAGCCCAGAAAGTCCACCGTGGCTGCACCAAAGGTACTCTTGCCTGCATGCAATCGGATGCCAGCGTCCCCCAAGGTGCGCAACACGTCCTCAACGTCCTTCAGATGCTGCTCAGGCGTGGAATCCGTGTAGACCACTACGTCGTCGACGTATGCCACTGTACAATGCTGCAAGTGACGTAACTCGTAGTCCATGATTCTCACAAACGCAGAAGTGGCTCCAGCTGCCCCAAAAGGCATCGAGGTGTACTGGTACAGCTGGTTCTTCCACCAAAACGCCGTCTTGCTCCTGTCCTCTTCCGTGGCCATGGGAATCTGGTGGAAGGCTTTGGTGGCATCCAGCGTGGTCTTGAACTTGGCCTTCGCCACCTTCTGATAGAGCTCCTCTGGTCGATGTGGCAGCGTATTGTCTTTGAGGGAGTGCCGGTTGACACCCCTGAGGTCCACGCAGAATCTCGTCTGGGTCCACAGGCCAGTCTCATGATCCTTCTTGCCAGCCACGACGACGTTACTCGCATGCCTGCAATGCTTGGCTGCAGGCTCTATGAAGCCATACTCCAAAAGTTCCTTGCAGTGAATATCGATGATTTCCTGCTCGCCCGGGCTGTACTTCCTGGGTCTCTGGTAGGCGGCCTTGGATTCGTCTATGAAAGGAATGGAGAACGTGTTGTGCTCCGCCTTGCCCTTGTAGCCTGTCGGATCGTGAGGACTGTTGGCAAAAGTGGTCTTGCACCTGCGAAGAACATTTCGCATTTCCTCCCAGTGCTCCTCCTTGAAGTCAGGATGTCCTCCAAACGTGGCATTGAGCTCAGGTCACGAAGGCGTACAATCGGTGAAGCGTCATGTGCGGTGTGCCCGCCGCCAGTATGACGTCCACATAGCAGTAATGCGTGAACTTCGTAGGGCTGTTGTCACACCTGGTGACCTTGGCGCCGGTGCTGGCCTCGTACACCGTGAGGCCCAGCCGCCTCACGACCGCGATGGAGATGATGTTGCAGTTGGCGCCGGTGTCCATGAGGATTGCCCGATACAGCATAAGCTCACCACCAGACGACACCAACGCCAGACCCTCATACAGGGTGGCATTCTGCAACTTGCAGATGGGCTGAACCTGAGTCATCAGCAACACCTGCTCGTCGGTCAGGTGCTGCTTCATCTTCGCCCTCAGCGCGTCGTAGGCGTGGGTCTTGATGGTGCCAGCTCGAACATGTCCATGGTCGCTGAAGTCAACCACCCCCAGGTCGTTCACACAGGCAGCGGCTGCACACCGGGCGGCGGCACTGTCGACCACGCCGTCGGGCATCTCGTCCAGCGGCACCTCCTCGATCGTGCGGTGTTCTGCACTATCTGCTCCCTCTCTTACCCCCTGCACCACTTTGGCGTGCGAGTCCTCAAGTTCATGCTCATTGACCTCGGTGGGTTGCTCTGTCGCATTATTCGGCTCGCTGCCCATGAGCTCCTCCAGCGCCAGGAGGTTCTCGATGTCCTTTGGGAGGTCGATGGCGTGCTGGGATATCAAGATGGCCGCAATCTGCGAGCAAGTGCGCACGGAACTGCGGAGGTTGGACGCCATCAGGTGATACTTCCTGCTGAGGACGTTGGGAGGAACGCCTCTGGGCACCTGAGCGGCCTTGTCGAACTCCTCCGGCGTCTTGACCTGGAAGCTCTGCATCTTCTGAGTGCTGCCCAGGGCGACTGCGGCCCTGGCCTGGAGATCTGGTGCGTGAATGATGCCAACATCATGACTGCCTTCCAGCCCATCGTCAGCGGGGCAGTCCTGCTCATTCTCCTCGTACTCAGCCTGCTGGTTGAAGTTGGAGTTGTACTCAGTCTCAGCATCGCTGTCCTCTGATTGGGCCTGTGCATTGGCGCCCTTGTCCCCCTTTGGAGGTGTCCCTGTCTGAAGGCCTGTCAACTCTGCAGCGAGCTTCTCCTTGACCTCAGCGCTGGCCGCCACCTGCTGCTGCTGCTGCTGCGGTTGCTTCTGCTTGGCCTCTGGCAGCTTAAGCCACTCCTTCGTGGTGATCCCCATCCACCAAACGCAATTGGGGAGTTTGGGAGTTTCGGGAGTTCGGGAGTTTTACAATGGGAGGCCCTAAAAAAATCGAAAATTTGACCGAATCTAGGGTTTAAGATTTTCCCGAGTGGAATGTAATTTTATTTAATTTTCCGGTTGATTTAGGGTTTAAGAAATATTCCTAATTTTCACGAAAGAAATCATCTTTTTCAGCCTGAATTAAGGAAGGTTTATGGGGTTTTTTGTGTTAAGAAAACATAAATTTTCCATTGAACTTGTATAATATTTCACGCATTTTTAAGCTTCAAATTTTTTTTCGAAACTCGGTAGCAAAATGAAACTTTTTACGTCTGATTTTTATGAAAAATGTTTTTGGGGGTTCATCGATGAACCCCTTTTATTTTTCCTAGTTTTATATGAATTTCGGGCCTTTTTGGGTGTTGGGGAGTTTTACAAGGGGAGGCCCTGAAAAAATCGAAAATTTGACCGAATCTAGGGTTTAAGATTTTCCCGAGTTGAATGTAATTTTATTTAATTTCCCGGTTGTTTTAGGGTTTAAGAAATATTCCTGATTTTAACTAAAAAAATCATCTTTGTCAGCCTGAATTAAGGAAAGTTTATGGGGTTTTTTGTGTTAAGAAAACAAAAATTTTCCATTGAATTTGTACCATATTTCACGCATTCTCCAGCTTCAAATTTTTTTTCGAAACTCGGTAGCAAAATCACACTTTATACGTCTGATTTTTATGAAATATGTTTTTGGGTGTTCATCGATGAACCCCTTTTATTTTTTCTAGTTTTATATGCCCTTTTTGGGGTTTTTCTAAATTTTTTGAAATTTCTTCAAAAAACCCCGATTTCTTTGCAATTTCAGGAATATTTTATATTTATATATCACATGAAATATACAGCTTCAAATCAATATTCAAAACAAAGTTACCGGCGCGCATGTTTTGCCTCCAGAGTTTAACACGACTTCACCTTTTCTAGTGCCCTTCGCCCCATCGCCTACTCGTCTTCGTGCATTGACCAACTACGTTCTCCATTGGTTTTTCACGTGCTTTCGCGGACCACTACTAACCACAAGTCCGGGTGGCCGGCCCCCCAGTTAGGTTCAAAACATACTTCTTTCCCCGCCAAGATCCCTAACTAACTTTCACGAACTTTCGATGTTCTACTTCACGTTTGTCACTTTCATCTTCCGGTACGGCTCACTCAATCCAAGATCCCCCACATGGCGCTTCGCGCAGCAGAACACCGCGTGAGATAAATAGTGCACCGCGCTAATGAAGTTTGCACGCTTCCTCTCCACGCCGATGAAGGCGCGTCCCATGCGAAGCGCTCCAATCCCAGTGGTTCCTGCGGAACACTTAACATCTTTCAATACCCCGGCGTGTCCCTCGCGGCAAAACCAATGCATCCACAATGACACGCACCACTTCCCATGAACGGGTCCAGCACCACCATGTCGATGTCGGTTGTGTACCGCTCCACCAACAGCTCCATGAGCTCCACCTTTTTCTGTCCCACCACCAAGGTCTTGCCATGCTCTTCGCAGGGCTTACCGCCCTTCAAGCATCCCACTACGGCGCAATCGTGCTTGAAGGTATCCTGCACTTGAACAGCTTGGAAAGGTCGTGCCTGATGTTCTACCTCGGTCTGAACGATGTCCATCCTCTGCTCCTCATCCATTTCCTTCCAGCTTGGTTCCCAGCTCTCAGCCAGGTGCTTTTCCAAGGCCTTCTCAAAAGCCTTCACCTCTTGGTAACTTAGGGCACGCAAAATGTTTCCAGTCCAACAATTCAGCGGGAAATAATCAAAGTCAAGGTCCTTACATTGCTGCCCCCTGGTTTGGATGCTGGTCTTGAAGTCCAACTTCGGAGCCTCCAGCTTCCGTGCAAAAGTCGTGTACTGGTGTCCCACGGACTTTGGAGTGTTCGTGAAAGTCGCGTTGTTGCGGTTCCCCTCCGTCACGATGTACCCCGGCATTGTCTTGTACACCTGTGATCCTTCCCCCCTTTTCCCTCCCTTTAAGAAACGTAACAAAAAAACAAAAATAAAAGGGTGCCTTCAAAGCAACAAGTGTTACATCGATCCTACCGGGTGCTTCAACGCCTTCCAGCCCGCCTCCAAAGCTCGAAGGGCTTCACTGTCGCCTAAGGCACACACAATGGTGTCTCCGTCCACCTTTCCCAGATCGGCGTATTTATGAACCTCCGACATGCCATCGTTGTTCGCGCACAGCTCGTCCAACTTGACTGCGAACGCATCCCAATCCACCTTCGTGTTGTACCCGGTCTTGCTCTCATGGCCCCACGGAACATCCGTGATGACCGCCGCCACACAAAACTTATCTTCCGCCGCGTTGTGCGTGATGACGTCCATGGCCCCGAGAGCTTCGCCGAAGTACAGCTGCAACAGCGGGATGCCTTGGGAGTTCATGGCAACCGATGTCAACACCAACAACTTCTCAGACTCGGCATGTCCGTGTTGATGGATTAACTCCAAGACGTACTCCACCTTCTCATCCTTCACCTTCGTGCCACGCGTCACGCCACGGTTCTTCACCGCTACCACCTTCGGCACCTCCACGGACACAATATTGTGCACATGATGCCGTACACCAGGCTTCAACGCCTCCTCATTCATCTTCAAGAACTGCCCAATCTCAATGCTCTCCTTCACCGGTCCCTTCTGCTGCGTTCCATTTCGGAGCGTTCCGCCTGCCATCTTCCATTGTCGCAACCCTTCGTAGTCCGGGTTCCCTCGCGACACCCCAACCCAAGGCTTCATCCATTCCGCGCAGGGGGCCGGGTCGTCCTCCATGTCCTGCTCATCCTTCTGTTTCTCCTTGTCGCTAAGCCAAGCCGCGTAAGCGGCATCCTCCTCCTCAAAGGCCTGCAACTCTTGACGTAGCTTCCCCATCTCCGCCCTCTTCTTAGTTAGATCCTTTCTCTGCTTCTTTGATTTTGGGACATGTTCCCCCGCGTCCTCCGCCGCAAACCAATCCGCCACTTCCTGTCTCTTCCGCTTCCGATCTTCACGTGTTTCACGAACCTCATCCGACTCCTTTTCAAAGTCAAACTTTCCATCCTCCTCCTCATCGCCCTCCTCATCGCCCTCCTCTTCCTCTTCGTTCTCCTCCTCCTCGTTCTCCTGACCATCTTCCTCACCAACCGGTTCCTCACCTTCTACCTCCTCATCCCCATCGCCTACCTCGTCATCATCCCCAACCGACGCACCTTCCTGCGTCTCTTCCTTTTCCTCTTCAACATCCCCACCCGTCTCACCAGCTGCAACTTCCGCAAGGGTCTCGACGCCACTCTCCTGAGCCTCCACAGCAGTCTCCTCCCACTCAACCATCTCGTTGTGCTTCTTCAGCATGTCCTGCACGACTTTCGGCTCGACATCCCGGTTCAAGCGAGGCAAGTTACTGGTCTTGGAGCAAGTCTCGTTGGCGTCGAAGAAAGTACCATCGTACCTGTAAACAAAAGTTTAACACCCATCACCTTTCCGCATAAAAAAATAGTTCACGGCTTTAACCAAACCGTGGTAGATGGACTTACTTTCCGGCGCTCATGTCCTCCAAGAACTTGGACGCCTCTTCAGTTTTTTTCGCCTTCCCCTTAGAGCTTTGAAGCTCTAGCTGTGAGCGGACTTCTTGACGAAGCAGCACAAACGAACACAAGTCCGTGAAGGCGCGTGTGGTTCCGACGAAGCCCAAAGTCGCGCATTGCTTCTTCTTCTTCAAGTGGAGCTCGCCATTCTCGTCCTTCACGGCGAACTTGACGTTCTCGTTCACTTTCAGGAAAACCTGAGACATGTGTTTGTCTTCAGGCGTGATGGTTGCATGTAACACAATAAAATAAAGACCGGCTTCCACCGTACCTGATATCTTTGTGTCGGATTAAGACGTTGGAATTCCTTGTTGTCGAACAAGGAGTTGAAGCCGAAGGGGGAATCCTTCCCCAAAGCTTCGCAGTTCTCGCGAAGCAAGGCCTCCAGCCGCTCGTCGGGCCCGATCACCTTTTCGTGGATGTGGGCCATCCTCTTGAAGAACATCAACGAGTATAACGAAGGGTCGATGTGAGAGAACAAAACAACCAACTTCTGTGGTTTGGCCACGGTCTTGTCAATGGAGGACATCAGCCATTTGAAGGAGGTGTAGTCGTCGAAAAAAGTTTTTTTCTTGGACCCCTTCTCGTTCTGGACGATGCGCGAGAGGGCGAGGCATGTAACCTCCTCCTTGGTGATGTCCTCCGACACCACGATGACGTTGCATTCCAGAAACCTTTTGTCCCGGGCCTCTAGTTTTTTTCCGCCTACCACGGCGCCATCTTGGAAGGCACGAGTGAAAAACTCGTGCCTACCATGTCCGTCAATGGCAATGTACCGCTTACTGAAAACAAAAACAAACACAGCACGCCATTTAAAACGACAAAGAACATGGGTTAAAGGGTTAGAGAAACTATTTATAAAAAAATATATAAAGTGTTTACTTCAGCTAAAGCTACCACTGGCTGTCTAGCATCCACAAAGGACATTGCGTCCTACGTATTTTTGCGTTTCGCTCAGCGTCTTTTTTATTCTTGAGTCTCCTCTTAGCTACTGCCACGTTTGGAACATTATACCAGCTAATGGGAACATGGTTCTTCCTGCAAGAATCTTCCTCATCTTCTGAGGATGTAACATCTTCAAGCAACACTAGCTCTAACACCGCATGTTCTTCTTCCGAGCAAGAGTCCTGAAGGGAGTCAGTAGACCTGCAGGTGAACAGCAAATAAACAAGAAGAAAGTCACCATGCAAAACCAAGAAGAGTTCAAGCACTAACCTTTTTTTGCTGAATAAGAAAAGCGTTCATCGATGAACGCAAAAGCGTTCATCGATGAACGCTTTTTAAAAAACACTGCTAAAGAAACAAGTGTTTTGACCGGTTTAAAGAAAAGTGTTCATCGATGAACGCTTTCTTTATTTTGTTTCTGAAGCTTGAGTATTTTAAACTCTTTTTAAGAAAGCGTTCATCGATGAACGCTTTTCTTAGTTTTCCTTGTATTTTTCCTGAGAAAAAAGCTGAATCACACAGAAATATCGCAGCTTTTGCAACTCCAAACCGCAAAGTTTTAGGAAAAATACAAGGAAAACTAAGAAAAGCGCTCATCGATGAACGCTTTCTTAAAAACAGTTTAAAATACTCAAGCTTCAGAAACAAAATAAAGAAAGCGTTCATCGATGAACACTTTTCTTTAAACCTGTTAAAACACTTGTTTCTTTAGCAGTGTTTTTTAAAAAGCGTTCATCGATGAACGCTTTTTCACACTTGTCTCTTCTACCTTTTGTCAGCGCAGTTCTTCAAGAAGGTTTAGTGAAACTTACCCGTGGGCCTTAGGATCTCCTTTTTTGGCGCGGCGCCAGATCATGGTTTGGGAAAGGTCGATGCCGTTTTTCTCAACGGACTTCTCCACGTTGACACCGTTGTGATTGTGTCCTCTTGGGTTGTCAGCGAAAGAGCAGTCCGCGAGCTTCAGCACTTTCTGCTCAACGAAACGCTGTTCCATCACGTCCGCGTAAACCAACCTTTCCGTGTTGCCATCCCCGGACTTCTTGGTGGTTCCTTTTTTTGCAGGCATCTTTGCTTGTTTCTTTTGACTTTAAATCTTTGCGCTTTTTATTTGGCGGCTAGAGTTCTTTACTAGCTCTCAACTGTCTTCAGGTTTTCTTCGACTTCTCTTTCCGAAACACGTCGACTCCTTTGGTCAGTGTCGTTCTCGACTCGATATTTTTTCGCCTCGATATTTTTTTTTTAAATTTTCAAAGCGTTTCCTCGAGTCGAATATTTTGAAGGTTTCGCCTCGACTCGACACTCGACTCGATTTTTTCCTTCGCCTCTCTTTCCGAAACAGCTAGACTCGTTTGGTCGGTGTCGTTCTCGACTCGACTCGAAAATTTCCCAGCCGTCGCCTCGACTCGATTTTATTTCGGCGTCGCCTTTTATTTTGGCGACTAGAGTTTTTAAGGCCTCTCCTCGACACTTTCACTTCGGGAGTGCATTTATTTTACCGACTTCCTAGGGCTAATGCAATGTCCACTCAATTTGTTACTTTTCGCTGCCTTGAAACCGGGGATGTCGTTCGTGAAATTCCTATTGTTTGGCATCTTGGAGACCCTTTTGTGACTAGCGACACACTTTGCAATGTTTTTAGTCTTGACAAGAAAGAAGATCTTTCCGTCACCTCCGAGTACGATGACTCCGTTGCTTGCTCTTTGGACCTGTTTCCCGTTCACGCGGGCTTCTTGCACAATGTGTACGGTACTCCTACCGACGACAACATGCCAATCTTGGTAAGCGACAGCGAAAGCGATGACAGCGATGATGAAGAAGACATTATTTACACCGGCGAGTGCAAGACTCCCCGGTTCTCACCAAACACGAAGCCCAAGCCCACGGAGTCCGTCGCTTCGACAAACCTTTCCAAGTCCGACTCGACTTCCAGTCACGCCTCTTCTTTTAAGTGGCCCGCAGATTGCAAACGTGTGAACAAGGTCCCCTTCGACGTCGATGGCAATGTAACTTTTGGTCACCACATGTCCTCACCTCTTCCTAAACCAACCGGGAAGGGCGGTCTACCGCTGAACAAACTTGACTTCCATGTCACGAACCGTTCTTGGTCCCACGCCTGCGCCACAACTTGGGCGGAGGTAACCCGACAAGATGCTGTCAAGGACTGCAACTCTCAAGTTCGACTTCAAAACTGCCTTGGAGAAAAACTTTGCAGGAATACGGAGTGCTCTTTCTTTAAAACCCATGACAAAGAGTTCGTTCAGACAAGTTCTCAACAACGTGGCAAACGCTCCGCTTCCGCTTTCCTCGGCGTTGAGGTATTTTAATCCCAAGGTTTTCCCGTACACTTTCCCCACTTTTCCAGTAGGACCTTACGCTTTTCTTTTCTTCTTTCAGATTGAAGGCCCTCCATGCAAAAAGTGTCAAGAACCCATGGAAGTTATTACCTGTGGTGCCCGGGCTACTTTGGTCCGCATCGACCTTCCCGCAGCCGAAGGCCACCTACTGCTCTTTAGACACGAAGGCACCCATGCCTGCCAACCCATGGATAAAAAGGGGAAGGCCGTTGTTTCCAAAGAAACCCAAGACGCCATCAAAGAAGCCCTTCCCGTTTTCGGTGGTCGCTTCACTTCCGAGAAGCTGAAGAACTCCGCCACAACGGTTGCCTTCGAGAAGATGCTTTCCTCTCCGGACGGCTCTCCCATCGACGTGTACAAGGTATCGCCCTATTTTTGTGTTACCTTTCCGTTATACGTCGGGGACATGTTATTCTTAATGCATGGTTCCATTTTAGGTGGCCCGCGAAATGCAAGACGCTCGCGCCGTCCGCGACGTGATGAAAGAACACCGTGCGACTCAACGTGCCCCCGAGCGTGCTGCTGATGACGAGGTCAAGGAAATGAAACGGATCCTAGACTCAAAGGGATACCGTACTCTTCTTTTCGACACCGCCCCTCTGAACTGGTTCATGTGCCCCCTGGACTTGCCGTGGTCCCCCGCGAAGATCATGCTGTTGATGGACCGCATTCTCGGCAAGCCTCCGTTCATCGGTTGCTACGCATGTTCTGATGGTGGCCACAGTTGCATTAACGGTCGCGTTGTCGAGAAGGTTGCAACGGTCGTGCCCGGAATTGGGTTGATAAAACTAGCAACCTTCGTGTTGCCGGCGGGTGAACGCGGTGTGGATGAGGAGAAGATGTGGCAAGGCATCGACTACGCTTGCCGGACGGTGGCCATGGAGGACGCCGACTTCGCGAAATATCGAGACAAGGAGGTTTGGGTAAAGACCAACCCAAAAGGTGAGATTTGCTTTCGTCCCGTCGGTTTCGTCCGTGACGCGGGTGGCGGAGGCTGGATCGGCATCCGCTTGAACTACAACAAGTTCATGCGCCGGGAGGACCGAAAGAAGTACATGACGCGGGACGAGGCGGGCAACTCGTTGGAGAAAGGCTGTGACTTGCACCTCGTTGCGAACATGGGGATACACGCTCGGTGTTTGGACAAGAGTTTCGAGGAGACCCAGTTCCGGACACTGTTCACACGGTGGTACGAAGCACAAGCCCCCAGACGTGTGATGGACGCACGTGCGCGCCTCTTCGACTTCATCATGGAGCAAGAGAGCAAGAGCGTGCAATCCTCTTTGTCTTCGCTCGTTTTATTTTACGAAGGTGAAGGCGAACGCACCCTGCAGCTTTTCACACAAAGCAAAGGGGCTAACCCGGCGGAGCAACTCTTCTCCAAGGACGGCAAACTGATCGGCGTGAATCTGCCGGCCTCCGAGTTCTTGCACCTGGAGAACGTGACGTACATCACTCAGTCCGCCTGGTTGGAGCACGTAGGAGAAGGTGGCCACAGCCAGCGGGACTCCCGCACGAACACCCTCTACGATGAGCGGCGAAGGGTGTACACCGCCATGCAACGCGCACGCCACACCGCGTACGACGTCCTTGAGGAGGTGCGTGAAATATATGTCACTCCTGGTCCAGTGACGACGGAGACACGCAGTCACCGACCAAACCAAGTCCGATCGATGGGGAAGAGGACTAAGACTAGGGTGACGATCGACGAGCCTGGAACGCCGACTCCGGCCATCAAGTTGGTGCGGGCATGCCTCGAGAACCCTTTGGAGTTCCAATGGCAGTTCGACCCAAACACCGAGGACCCGGCCGCCCGTTATGTTTGGCAGTCTTCCCAAGAGGTGGACGAGGCTCTCGTGGTGCAATATTTGGAGACCGCGGTGCACTTTCATTCCGAACATCGCTACGTGGACACTCGCCGCGTGTCCGTCGGGTCTTTGGACGAGGTGCGGTACCAGACAAGCACCACGAAAGGCCACGCGCAAATGTTGGCTCGCATGTTCTTGCAGCCCGACAAGCGCTTGAAAGTGATACAGGTTGGCCAACCCACCGTCCGTTTAACCGCACGTGGAAGACACGACGGCTTCCTGGACCGCAGTTACACCTTGTCCTCTGGTCGAGGTGAACCCTCGCGGGTGATATTTGGTCATCTGGCCCGGGCGGCGCAACAACGCATCAGCTGCTCATGCTACTCATGGCGCCAAACGATGACTCGCGTGGGAAGGTCGACTTCGGTGAAGCTTTGCTTGTGCCTGTCCACCCTCCTATTCCGCGCGGGGTTCAAACCTGGACATGCATTTTACGTGCAATCGGGGTTTACCACGGAGGAGATCGACGACATCTTAACGGCGCTGGGATCCCGCCTCACCACCGGCGATCGTGTCGGGAGTGAGGAACTGGCCTACGGGCAATGGATGGTGGTGCCCGGTACCGGTAGGAAAGCAAGATGCGCGGCCTCCGAGTCCCGCAAGGGTTGCGTGACAGCGAAGACCCACAAGCAATCCCAGCCCATCCTTTCAAAGGATGGCCCAAGGGTGGTGGTCATGGGTCGGCGCAAGGTGAATGGTCAGTGGGTAAACCACAAGTTTCAATTCTGTCTTCTCCACCAGTGTTGCGCTACGGTATTGCCCAACTACTGTGATGTACCGCCTTCACCTACGGACCTGGTTGTGGCACATGGGTTGTCACTAACTAGGGAACAACGGCTTGGAGCTGGGGCCTTGACCTTTCAAGAGCAGTAACTCAGGTACGAAAGCGACATTGTTGTTTGCACGGTTTGTTGGGCTTTGGACTAACGTAATTGTTTTTCCACAGGTACCACACATTGGGAAATATGCGACTGAGTGTCCAGGGATAATGTGAAAGTTAGTTAGGGATCTTGGCGAGAAGTATGTTTTGAACCGAACTGGGGGGCCGGCCACCGGGACTTGTGGTTAGTAGTGGTCCGCGAAAGCACGTGAAAAACCAATGGAGAACGTAGTTGGTCAATGCACGAAGACGAGTAGGCGATGGGGCGAAGGGCACAAGAAAGGGTGAAGTCGTGTTAAACTCTGGAGGCAAAACATGCGCGCCGGTAACTTTGCTTTGAATATTGATTTGAAGCTTTATATTTTACGTGAACAAGCGTTCTAATCTAGTGAATAGTACAAGCGTCCAAAGCGTTTAAGTGTTTGCGTGTTTAATTTTTTCTGTCCGTGTTCTTCGGTATTTAAGAGAAGTCCGGGCGCGCGTCGTAACTGGAGTTGGTGACCTAGCGGTAGTCGGCTGTTTTATGCCTGAAATAAGGGGGGAAAACGGGGCAACCCCCATAAAATAGGAACAAAGCCAACCAAAGATATTCCTGAAAGTGTAGAAAAATTCTGGGTTTTTTCCAAAATTTTCAAATTTTAAAAAAACGCCGAAAAGGCCTGAAAATCATAGAAAACTGAAAAAAATTATATTGGTTCATCGATGAACCCCCCAAAAAATAATTCATGAAAGCAGACGTAAAAAGTATCATTTTGCTACAGATTTTCAAAAAAAATAAATTAGCTTAAAAATGCGTGAAATATTGTACAAGTTCAATTAAAAATTTATGTTTTCTTAACACAAAAACCCCCATAAATCTTCCTTAATTCAGGGTGAAAAAGATAATTTCTTTAGTGAAAATCAGGAATATTTCTTAAACCCTAAAACAACCGGGAAATTAAATAAAATTACATTCAACTTGGGAAAATCTTAAACCCTAGATTCGGTCAAATTTTCAATTTTTTCAGGGCCTCCCCTTGTAAAACACCCCAAAACCCAAAAAGGCCTGAAATTCATATAAAACTAGAAGAAAAAAAAAGGGGTTCATCGATGAACCCCCAAAAACATATTTCATAAAAATCAGACGTATCAAGTATCATTTTGCTACCGAGTTTCGAAAAAATTTTGAAGCTTAAAAAGGCGTAAAATATTGTAGAACTTCAATTGAAAATTTATGTTTTCTTAACACAAAAACCCCATAAACCTTCCTTATTTCAGGCTGAAAAAGATGATTTTTTTAGTGAAAATCAGGAATATTTCTTAAACCCTAAAACAACCGGAAAATTAAATAAAATTACATTCCACTCGGGAAAATCTTAAACCCTAGATTCGGTCAAATTTTCAGTTTTTTCAGGGCCTCCCATTGTAAAACTCCCCAACTCCCAAAACTCCCAAACTCCCCAAATGTGTAGAATGATCCCCATCTTGTTGTTCTCGAAGCGGTGCGCGATGTTGTAAGCACGCATCTGGGCATTCTTGACCTCATTCGGCCACCTCGAGTTCTGCCTGTCCTTGTGGAAGTTCGGAGGCACGCGGGCATCACGGCACCCCGTGTAGCAACGCTCTGGAGGGTGGGGCAAGCGTGTGAAGCACCAATCACACTGGAACTCCTTTGAAGCGTCAGGTGGTGGCACCCTGCCGTAGGTAGGCTTCTGGCGCTCTGCATTGTTCACCTCCCTCGAAGGCTTCTTGGCGTCATCACCACCATGCTGTGTTGACTCCTTCTTCCTGGGGTCCCTGCGTCTGTCTCCAGTCTTGGGGGCAGAACCGGAGCGCCTCATGGCGGACACTAGTGCAGCCAGGTCGAGCCCCAGCTGCCTGGCCTCGTAGCAAGAGTACACGCAGGTGAGCCTGCGAACCAGCTCCTGCTGCAGTGCGAGAGCCCAAGACTCCGCATCGTTCTTCAGCTTGTCCTGCACCTCCACGATGACCTCCAGGTCCTCCCACGTGACCTTGTTGGGGGCAGGATGACTGACTCGTAACTGCTCGGACACGCGATCCCGGTACTCTTTGATGCGCAGACCCTTGATGCACTCCTCGATGTCCTGCCTGACAATGGGGTCCTCCACCATCTTGCCGACGTTGAGCGCTGCCTCCCTGCGGCGACAGCTCTTCACGTAGGCGAGGCCGTCCTGCTCGGTGGTCTGCGACTTGGCTATCAACAGGTCCTCCTTCTCCTTGGTGCCCTTCATCAGGAACTTGGCTTCGAGCTCTGCAATGAAAGCCCTCAAGGCCCAAAAATAGTGAGAATCCTCCGTGCCATCTGTCCCCGTGAGACCCTTAGTGGAGGTTCCCTCGCTTTCCCACTCATCAGACTCTTCGCCATCGGCATCGCCTTCCTCGAACACCTTGCAGACTGCCCATGTCGCTCCTGGCGCCAGCTCATGGAAAGGAGGTTGTGCGCAACGCACTGAGCCCTGAAAAGCGTCTCTCGTGGTGAGATCCCTCAAGACATGACACGAGTGTGAGGCCATGATGCCATCCTTCAGATATGCAGCGCACCACCAGTCATAGGCGACTGAGGTTGAATGATCGTCCCCTGCTAGGAACGAGGGCAGGCTATCCCACAACGATCTGTAGTCTGGCTTGGAGTCAACGAAAGCCTTTTTCGCCTGCTGACTGAGCGCGTGAAAAGCCGCTGACCTCATGTGCCTGCGCTTCCTAGCCTCGTAAGCCCGCTGTACTTTTGCTACCATGTCAACGAAACGCCTGATAAAGAGCGCCCTATCCTCGTTCTTACCACCAGTGTAGTGGAGCTTGACATCATCCTTGTCAAGCGTGTGACTATCCTTGTCATAATGATCCATCTCGTCTACGTCGTCAAACGCAAAGAGGAACTGATTGGCTGCAGGCTCTGAGGCTGCTGCTGCTGCTGCGAGCACTGCTGCTACTGGTGATACCGGTGTGGAGGGGATGGATTCTGGACCCGACCCCTCTGTGCTCATATATCCCGTGTCAAGATCCTGACTGACCCTCTCTCGCGCCAGTCGTCGTGCCTCACGATCTCTGGACTGGGCAGAGGCGGCGCTTGGCTCCGCCTCACCCTCCGTGGTAAAGTATTGCGTTAATGCTCAGCAAGTGGGACCAAGGAAGAGTCCCCTCCCTCAGCGCAAAGCTCGTTCACCAGCAGACTGGAGGCCTGATTCAGGCTGGTTTAGGCCAGTGCACTGAGTGCCCCTGGATTCACCCCGCGCTGACCAGGCAAAAGTACGCGATGCGTGCAGCCAGCGCAAGCCCAGAGGTCCAACACCACGTGTAAGCGCTCTGAATCAGCAGCAGATGTAGGACGGAAGCTTAATTCAGACTGGTTTGGGCCAGTGCACTGAGTGCCCCTGGATTAGCACCGTTCTGAACAAGTGGAAGAACGAAACGCGTGCAGCCAGCGAAAGCCTAAACGTCCAGCACCGTGTCTCAACGCTCTGAATCCGCAGCAGATGCAGAATATTCGTGCAAGGAGGGCTTAAAGCTGGGCCAGTGTGCTGAGCACCCCTGGATTAGCTGAGCCAAAGTTCATCAAGAGCACAGAGAATATGAGGACAACTCCTCTTCCACCAAGGTACCAGGAGTAGCACAAATACGCAGCGGTGTGAGCTAGGCCAGTGTGCTGAGCACCCCTGGATTCACAACACCACTGCTAATCAAGGGTACCGGAGTTGGCATGGAAGTTCACCCCCCGGTCCCGTAAGCAAGAACAAAGTCGCCACACAGAGTTGGGAGCTAAGCCAGTGTGCTGAGCACCCCTGGATTCGCAACACCACTGCTAATTCAGAAGGTCACTGGTGATATGAGGGCCTCACCAGCTAACCAATACTGTAGAAAGATAAAAGAATTCTCCCACACATTATGATAAAGAACTAGAAAGTCCCTCAAGTGGTAAGCAGCACTCCAGGCTGGGCAAGTAATTAAATCTGAATCCACCAGATAGCTGTATCACACCAGTGAATATTGCATAAAAAGACCACTCACTTGTCGCCTTCAGAGCTAATGTCGCCGCTAGTCCTCTGGCAAGCTCTCTCCTGCTTCAGGTTTAGGCCAGTACACCAGGGGTGTCCCTGGATTAACCGTCAGACAGGGCGGAGCTGCCAAAGAAACCGTAAGGTGAAGTTCCAGACATAGAGCAGCAACTCACTGCTGATCCGCTTGTAACTAGTAAGTCCAGGCTGATGCCGCCGCTGATTAGCTTCCAGGTCACACACTTGTCTTTCAGTTAGGCCAGTACACCAGGGGTGTCCCTGGATTCACTTCAGACAAGGTGGCCAGCTGGAGAAACCACTGAGAAGTAGCTCATCAAGGTGCACATTCACTGCTGATCCACTCTGTCGCCGCCGCCGCCCAAGCAACAGACTATTGGGAATAAATGAATCTCGATCGTCGTCTAAAAACCTTCATTTTGACACAATTTTCGTCGTCTAAAAGTTATTGCCACGTCATCTGAAAAGCGCCACGTAAGCGACACGTAAGCGACACGTAAGTCGTCCCGCAATTTTTATTACAAAATATTACTGGAATTATTTATTTGTGCATGATACTTTCGTACTCGGCGAGTCCCGGTAGATTTTTTTGTTGCATTTTTGTTCATATGCGTGCATATCATTTACAAGTATGCAAATATGGGTACATCCATGTGCAATTTAGGCCAACATGCACGGTACACGTTTATGAATGTGCGTATATAGGTGCTTCAATTCCCGTAAAATAAGTTGCAACTGAGATGGGTACTAGCATATGATACACAAATCTATACCATCATACAAATTTATTCAAAATACACCAAATATTTGTCTATGATGTCTTCTAGGCAAGAGATTTCGATCATTTCACCGTGCTAAGGCTACTATATTGCTGATACATTGGAATCTATATCTTCAATCCACAATTATTTGCGGTACTTGTAGGTTTTATTTCCCTCGATAGCGAGGTAACGTTGACGGCAATGTTGACGCTCTATCGGAAAACATAAATGGCAGAGCTTTATTGGTCAAGGCAATTGCATCGCACGCAATATAGGTCGATTTCCTCTTCTCGTTGATGCCGCGGAATAATAAGCGCCCAAGTGACGTCGATTGGAATGACCAGTGTCCTTGGGGTAACCCATTCGTTCCCTATTGGGCTCTGGTCGGGATAAAGTTCCGGTTCTTGAAGGTCAAAAAACATGTATTTCCGAATTCTCCAGGTGTAGCGCCACCAAACGATCCCTAAGTCCTGTCGGACATGTCTGTCCTCGTAGGGGATGTTTAAGAACTTACATATCATCCAGCTGTCTACATTGCATTGAGGACATCGCATGTGGACCATTCCATGTGTATTGATAGCGTCTGCAGTGGCTTCATCGCGATCGCGTGTCCCATAAACTCCGAATCGTAGAATTGAAGGCATAACGTGGCCACGATATTGCAGGATTTTATACCTGTAGATAACAATGCTTGCAAGGTGATTAGCAGTTGAAGCGAGCGTCGCCCATAGCAAAAGTCGAAAATATAAATTGTGAGGATAAATGTGGAGCTATAATACCTGCAGATGGCGATGCTTTCAAGGTAAGCAGCAGATGTTTGAAGGTATGGTTGAAGGTGCGTATGTTAGAAGAAACAGGGGGAAATGAATCTTCAAGGGTCGGGCAAGAGCTTTTGTACCTGGTCGTGAGTGGACCGCGGGTCGTGCAAGAGTAGTGTACTTTTGGTCCAATCAAATTCGTATATCTCGCACATGCGGGATCACTTAGTCGCCGATTTTTTAATCAAAGACAAAAACACAACCGAGGCAGAAAACCCCATACACAGGCACATCAGCATATCGGCAAGAAACACAAGCCATTGACGAATGAACATTATACACTTCTACCACATTGTTAACATATGTTTAAGTATACTATTCTTATCGAAAAGTAGTCGAAAATCTAACCCTCGGGAGGTTGCAATCCTAAGTCTTACTCGAAATCAAAGTGGAATCAAGATAACATTCTGACTCGTAGCCGCCGTGGTTTCGTTGACGGTAACGTTACGGCTGAACCTGTCGGAACTTGAACCGAAAGGCAAGGTCGTTTCGAAACACACATCGAAAATACCCCAACGTGCATTTGTTGCCTTCCGCATTCCTGCACATATAACATTCATTGTAGTTCCTCCACAACATTCGAACAGTCATACCATGAGGAAGATAGTCAAAATTCCTCATTCTCATTCTGGGGGCAGTAGGGCATGTTGCATACATGCCAAGAACATAGGCAACAATACATTCTCGCTTGGATGGCATGGTTGGATGAGGTGGCAGGTGAAGAAAGAAAAGTGCCAAGCTGAAAAGTGAGTTGTGAGGACAAGGTAGGTGCTTAAATATCTCAGTAGTGTGGCCGTCGTGATTTCAGTTGGCCAATCAAATGACCTCTTTCAGGTGGGTCGGATCGAAGGCCCGCATGTCACAAACATAGCATGTCACAACATTGGAAATGTGAAACGTCGATAACAATTTCATTCAAAATATGTTCGAATACAATTATATTTAACGGTGTTCCAACGATAAGTCAATTTGCTCAATGACAAAGCTATATGCTGTCGCTATATAGCATCAATTCATCCGACGGAACTTGACCCAAGAGCTAAGCTCCTCTCTGAACACACGACAAAAAAGGCTGAGTGAGCATTCCATGCCTTCGCCGTCGACGCATTGTGTATTGTAGTTCTGCCACAACGTTTGGATAGTCATACCCGGCGGAAGAAGAACTGTATTGCTGCATGGGTAAGACTCCCCGTGATTTTTGGCAAACTGGTCGATGTATGTGAAAACAGACTGCCGCTTGGATGGCATGACTATGGTAGAAGTAGAAGCAGGTGCGTCGCTGACGGGAAAAGGGGGCAAATGAGTAGTTTAGGCAAGAAATAGAGCTTATGATCTTGGAAAGTCTTGGACCTGCCGAATTATTAGCCTATCAGATACCCGGTACTAGTCCGCTCGGATCGAAGGACCTACAAGTACATATCTACTATTATTTTGCGACGAAGGCGTGTCTGCGAAGTCCATGATTATCCTGTCTGCATTGCCAATCATTCTATGAAAGCAACCTCTGAAGTATGCTTTTCGGGCACCTTAACTTGCAGATGCACATCATCAACCGACCAAACGGAGTGAGACGGTAAAATGGATAAGAATATACAAAATCTGGAGCGTGTAAGTTGGAGTGTACAAACCCCATTCTTGCTGTATACTTCTGAAAGTGAGGGGTTTTGAAAATTGTGGCGTCCCGCATTTCAATGCGCACCGAGGTAACGATTTGCCCGCCAGATATCTGCTGTCTCACGACGGGGCGACCCTTTGGCCGACCTGCAAAACATGCGACGCATTGGATTTCCCAAAAGGCTAGAAACTGCAGGTAGTCCCCATAGGACCAAGCACTCATGGAATTCCGTTCTGCTGGATGCCGCGTATCCCCCGGGTACTTAAACAAAGGTCGGCATCTTGCATATGGCTGTCCTAATATATGACCCCTTGCAAAACGACAGAAAAACTTATGCCGTGCGTAATCAGCTTTCCGACAAGTTTGGGGGGCTTTGCAGTAATTCGCAAGATAGCAGCCGGTACACGTTGCAAGTTGTGAACGATCTTGAAGCCCGCAGTGCAGGCAAACTGGGTACAAAAATTTCATCCGTAAAGGCAGATTATCATGCACGCTTGCGTCATACATTTGAAATTGTATCTTATGTTCCTCTTCCATCGATTTCTTGAGCGCTAGTTCTGAGGGCGAGGACTCTTCAGGGAACCATAGTAACCAAACGTTTTTATCTGGATTTTCCTTCCGCAAAGTAGCAAGTATTGTCATTGGAATTGATTGAACTGAGATGGATGGGAATAAAGGTGCGTCGATGAAGTGTCGAGCGGGGAAATGATTTTGGAAGAGAGGGGAATAGGTTTCATACCTCAATGGTCGTCGTGGTACCGCTCAACTTCATTTAACCAATATAATCAGGCAATCACAATGAAAGCGGAGGCATGTCACCCGCCCCATAAATGACATCGGTTCCACAACAACATATGTCGCCAATACTTTTGGAGAATATACTTTATTTACAATTGTCATATCAAGATATACCATACGTGTTTCATCAGCGTACTTCTGCACTGAGACAATAGGTTATTAAGACTATCAACAAATATTGACCTAGGTGCTGGCACCATGTCCTAGCAGGGAAATCATCATTGCCTAGCGAGCTTTACTTTTCTTGTTCTGATCGGATCCCGGATTTCCGCCTGGTGCCACTTTCCGCTTAGGTATAGGCCCCGCCTTCTTGGCGGCCTCAGCCTTCTGTTTCTTGGCGGCCTTCTCGGCCTCGGCCTTCTGTTTCTTGGCGGCATCCTCCTGTTTCTTGGCGGCCTTGACGGCCTCGGCCTGCTGCTGCTTGGCGGACTTGTCGGCCTCGGCGGCCTCGGCCTGCTGTTTCTTGGCGGCCTTGGCGGCCTCGGCCTCCTGCTGCTTGGCGGTCTTGGCGGCCTCGGCGGCCTCGGCCTGCTGTTTCTTGGCGGCCTTGGCGGCCTCGGCCTCCTGCTGCTTGGCGGCCTTGGCGGCCTCGGCCTCCTGCTGCTTGGCGGCCTTTTCCGTTTCCCTCATTTCGACCGCCGTCTTCTTCTCCCGCTCCTTCTCGACTTTCTCTTGCTCTTTACGATGTGCCTCTCTCTGCCTTTTCACCTCGTCGTATTCCTGCTTGCTCAACACTTCGTCGGCCAAAGAAAAAAATCCATCAGGAAACCTAATGCGCTCTTTCGCTGAGTCGACCATACCTTGCTCCCTGCATCCAAGACACCAGCACTTGTTAAAACCGATATACAAAGTATTTTTCAAAAAATGGATGTAGACATGAATGCTTACCTATCGAAAGCGACGGAACCCAATCCCAACATGTTGGCGGCTACCGAAGTGGTCCCCGAACCGCAGCACGCATCCAAGATGAAGTGATAATCGTGATGAAGAGGTAACACCCCCTCGTACGCAGATTTCCCCCTCGCTTCCCCCTCTAACTCAGGACCTCGCATATGGATATTGATGAGGTCGTGGATGAGCTTCAGCGGCTTCTGGTGTTTGTTAATTCTTTTACCCTCGGAGTTAATGGCGAATTTCGACGAGTGTACAGGGGCATATTCCCAGGTGTTGGTTCGGCAAGAAGCCACGAACTGCTTATCGACGACATCACTATCCGCATTCTCCTCCTCACCGAGAACTCTAATCAAGTTCTTCATCCAGGGAAGCCTTTTATGCACGGCTGGGTGGGTTTCGTCTGCGAGAGCAATCAGCGCTGCTTAGTCAGATTGCCCATGCTTAGACGCCAAAAGGCAATCACAGAATTGTACGTAACTTAACATCTACGGACCTGTAGGTGTTGCTTCCTTGACGTAGTAACACAAGACAAAGCACTCCATACGGTTGGCGTAGTTCCGTGGCGCAACGCCGGATTCCAAGGGCATCATGTTCGATCTGCTCAAAGGTTTCACCCAGAACATCTTTTCGGCGTTCCCGTGGCAAAACTGCTTGGCGGCTTCGAAGAACTCGTGGTGTTGTTGGAAGCCACAGAAACATCCCCCTACCCAATCATCACACGTGGTCAAATTGTTGAAGTTGTGTAGGAATTGCTTGAACTCTCCTGCTAAGAGAGGTTTCGGGAACCATTTCTTGTTCGAGTCCAGAGCATACTCGCAATCCATAATGAAACCGGTGAATGGAAGCCTGGGAAGAGTCGTGAAGGATTCAGGTGATGCGGGCTCCAGCAGAAAGTCCTTCTTGAAAACCAACTGCGGAATCTTGTGAGTGTAGAAGTAGTCATCATCGTCGACTTGCTGGCCCTCAGGAACGTTTGACAATATTCGATAACTCACACCTGTGTGCAATGTAAACGATTAGTAATTACATAGCTACGGTGCACAAATGGAATATGAAACCGAGATACGCACCTGGAAGATCCTTTAGGATGTTTTCCGCAGTCGATGCTGTCGTCGACCCGATTTTCAGCAACATCCTGCTCTCGATATTATTCCAGTAGAACTTTATATCCTTCGGAATGTTTTTGATCAGTTTCTCTATCTTCTCCTCGTGCCGCTGTTTTTCTTTTGCAGGCCGTTGTTCAAATTGAAATTTCCGGTTCTCCTGCTCGTTCTTGCAGGAGACCTTCGGGGGCACCACTCCCGCCTGGTACAGTTGTAAACAAACCCCGTTGTTAATTGAACGCGCAAGCCGATATGGAAAAAATCAGATATCGTGAAGGACGACCAGAGGGCGCAACTTAGGTAAATTACCTTCAGTAATGTACGTATTTCTCTCTCATCCCCAGCCCCTGGGAAAACTTCGCAAAACTTCCCCCAGTCTTGTTCTGGGTTGGGAAACGTAAAGGTGTCAAGCTTCTTTTGCAGCGCAATGATTTCTGCATCCAGCTCACCGTACGTCATCTTACGAGCCCAGAACTTCGACTCGGGAGCACCGGGATCCACGACAGCATCCACTGGTTTCCTTTCCTTAGGTATGGGATACCCATCTTCATCTAGGTAAGGAATGAAGCAGGCTGCACCTATGTCGTATATGTCGTTTTCGAACCCTCCCGGTTGTGTTTGCAGAAAGAGCTGCATAGAATGCCGGTTTTTCTTGAGAAAGCTCAGTTGCCGGTAGGCCGGTGTCGATTCCAAGGAGGTTGTTATGTTGAATCGTTTATGAGCCTCTGAGGCAAGCAGCATTAGGTTCTCTCGAACATTGTTGAGAGTCTTGATCTCGGCGATACGGTTGATCATATCTTTGACCGTGTACTTCCGTTCGATGACGGCTTCGTCGACGAGGTCAGTGATCTCACGTAAGTGTCCTTCGGTCAAGGGGGCCCAGCTTTCATAGAACCCCTTCGGCAGATCATGGTAGACGATCGGCTTTCCGGCTGTGGGGTCCCATTTAGGTTGCTTGGTCGTTGGTGCGTTGAGGTCAGTTGTGCCGGTCGACATACCGATTGAACGTTTACGCTTATTGCGAGATGACCCAACCGTGGCCAAGGTCGTCTCCGTGGCGTCTTCATTGTCCGGGTCAACTCCCTCTAGCAAACCTTCATTGTGGGCCTTCATCACTGAAAGCGGAAACATGAAATACCAAATCGTCAGTTAGCTACTGCAAAAACACCTAAGAGCAAATAAGAATAATGTCGGGACGGAATTCACAAAAATGGCAGCACCTCTCTGAAGTTGTTTGAACAACTGGTACGATTGCACCGAGATAGCCCAAGCAGCCCAATGCGTGTTCTTCTTGTCTGCATTCAGCTTCTGGTGATTGAACACCTGCGTCTTCAGCGCCGCTTCGAATTCGGGATTCAAGTTCTGCTTCGGCGGCACCCGACGGTATTTCAAGTTCTCAAAACTCTTCATTCCAGCGTCTCTCTGATTGGGTTCGGCCATCAGTTTCTCCACGTGTTTTCGCATGCCAAGAATGATCTCCGTCATGTTGCGGTGCTTCATGTAGGCGTCAATGTTGTTCTGCTCATTCCCAAGCTGCGTGCGCAAACGAATTGCACGGATCATGACTATAGCTGAGAAGCTGGCCGACCGTAAACCTCCTAAACACTTGAGTATGTAAGCCCTGAGAAGCACCTGAGAAAACTGGCATGAGTGAGACACACCTGATTCATTTCGATGGCGCTCAAGTTCATGAAGAGACGGCATTCGATGAACTGAAACGCTTCCGTTCGATTTTCATGGTTTGCGTGCTTTGCTTCATCCGCCTTGACGCAGCGACGCTTTGCCTCCAGCAAATGCTGATGTCCAAAGCAGGTGAATCTGTAGAATAACAAAGAAAGTGTAAGTTGGAACACATATGCATGCATCCATCAACGCAATGGGTCTTACCTGTATCTGCCTTTCCCGATGTCCGCCCAAACGAATGCCTCTGGGTTGGTGCTTGTTGCATCTTTATGATTCTCTATGACGGAAATCAGGGCTGGAGATCCCGAACCGGTGTGTGGGTTCCAGTACATCATTTCGGCAATAGCCTGGGCGTGATGTTCGTCCAGTGGTCGAGGGCGATGCGCTCCTTCTGCATCATCGATGTACTGGATGGGGATTCTCCACGATGTCGCACATGGATTATTAGTGTCGACCAACTTATGCATGTCATCGATTTCCCTGATGGCCCACATAAGCAACGTATACTTGGTTTTAGTAATGCACATACACCATCAAAAAAAGCAATGGTCGTATAAGTAAATCTCAGGAGGGAAGATGCATACTTGCGAATGGCAGCCTGCTTTTTTTGCTCATCTGCCTCGGTTTCATCGGCGGTCTTCGGAGTCTTTGAAGGGGACACAATCTCCTCATCACCCTGCTCCATGATGAATGCAGGAATTGGCCGCTGCGGAGTTCCAGCTGCAGGAGATACAAGGCCCGCTGATGGGAGAGGGCTTGCCGCTGATGGCCCTGGAGCAGGGCTTGCCCCTGATGGCCCTGCACCTGCAGGGTTTGCCCCTGATGGCCCTGCACCTGCAGGGCTTGCCCCTGATGGCCCTGCACCTGCAGGGCTTGCCCCTGATGGCCCTGCACCTGCAGGGTATGCCCCTGATGGCTCTGCACGTGCAGGGCTTGCCTCGCAGGAACCTGAAGGGCTTATTCCAGAGAGTCTTCGAGATTTACGAGTGAGAGGTGTAGTTTCAATTGAAGGAGGTGTAGCCGTTTTTGTATATGGTAGTTTACGACCCGTATCGTCTCCACCAACTGCAGGTTGCGTTGGCACCTCAGCTTCAGCTTCAGCTTCAACCTCAGCTTCAGATGGAGGCCCGTCACTATCGAAACCTTCTCACAGCACAAAAGCAAATCAATTCTCAGTATTTGAATACATATATCATTTTTGTGACCTAAGACGGAGAGCGAAGGAGAAAGGGAGATAGAGAGCGAGAGATGTTTTATATCGGCTCACCGGCATCGCCTTCAGGGTTGGCAACTTGTTGCGTTGGAACCTCAACATCAGATGGAGGCCCGTCACTATCGGAACCTTTTCACAACACAAAAGCAAATCAATTCTCAGTATTTGAATACATATATCATTTTTGTGACCTAAGCCGGAGAGCGAAGGAGAAAGGGAGATAGAGAGGGAGAGATGTTTTATATCGGCTCACCGGCATCGCCTTCAGGGTTGGCAACTTGTTGCGTTGGAACCTCAACATCAGATGGAGGCCCGTCACTATCGGAACCTTTTCACAACACAAAAGCAAATCAATTCTCAGTATTTGAATACATATATCATTTTTGTGACCTAAGACGGAGAGAGAAGGAGAAAGGGAGATAGAGAGGGAGAGATGTTTTA
>LGRX02014855.1:0-18937 GCA_001247695.2 Cymbomonas tetramitiformis
GCCATGCACCACACCCCTTGTCGTGTCCAACACTCAGGCCACCGATGCGCCACACCCAAGCCGTGCCCCGCACCCACGCCATGCGCCACATCCTGCCGGTCCCCCCACTCAGGCACCCTTGTTGTGTCCCACCCAAGCCATGCGCCACCCCAAGCCACCCCACACTCAAGCTGTACACACCTCCGCCGGGTCCCACACTCAGGCCACGCATCGCAACACTGCCGCGCCCCACACTCCAGCCAAGCAATGCACCACACCCCTTCCGAGCCCCACCCGCCGGCCGCACCACCCCCCCTCCGAGCCCCACACTCAGCCAAGCGTCACTCATCAGCAAGTCACAACACCCGGGAATGAATTTCCCACAAGGCAAGGCAGGCAAGCGAGGGGCGACGAGGGACAGACAGCACTCCAGGGAAGCAGGGGAGCGCGGGAGGGAGGAAGAGAGAGGCAGACGCAGGGGACGGAGGCATCATCGGGGTCGTTCCCACGCGTGGCAGGGTGCTGGAATGTCCAGCCGCCTCGGGGGACAGGGGACAGGGGGACAGGGCAAACGCAAGGGGGAGAGAGGGACGAGGCGAGACGGGAGGCAGGCCGACGCACATGAGGCGGCCAGGCCGAGGAACAGAAGGGGAGCAACCAGCAGAGGCCAGCAAAAGCAAGCAGAGCAGGGCGACGAAGCACGAAGAGCATCTCAGAACAGAGCTGGACCGGGGCTAGGCCAAGGAACAAAGGGGCAACAAGCAGAAGCGAGCGGGAGGCAGCCGTGGCTCAAGGGAAGAAGATGGGCGGGGGGAGGAGAGCCGGCAAGCAGGAGGCTGCCATGGCTCGAGCAAAGGCGAGAGGGAAGGAGGAGGAGGCAAGCAGGGGGCTGCCGAGGCAAGAGGCAAGGGGGAGCAGAGAGCAACATGCCACAGACCAGGAGAGGGGGCAGAGAGACAGCAGCCAAGAGGGGAAGAGGGGGAGAGAGCCGGCAGGCAGGAGGCTGCACAAGGTTGGTGCAACACTGAACGGAGGGCCTAGCTGCCAAACGAGAAGCACGAGTGCACAAATTCAAGACAAAAGGGGGAAGAGAAACGGACACAGGGCGACGAAGCACAAAAAGCAAACAAGTACAGAACAGGCACAAGGACAACCCGGCCGCCCAAGGGGCGGGACGGGGGTGGCAATCCATTTAGCCGTGCAGCAGCCTTCAGTCCGGCTGCGCACGCGTACCAGGAGGGACCGCTTGGAGGCGGAGTGCCCTTCCCGACGCAGAGTCCAATGACGAACTCCGCACCGCTCTCCTGCCCTGCTGATACCGACCCGAAGGTCAAATACCAGAGGCAGGAAACGCCCCCAAAACTTCCCCTTCTCCGCAGCCTCGTGCGCAGGCGTGCGGCCGTCATTAGCATTAGCATTAGCATTAGAGTAGCTTTGACCGTCGCTCCGGCGAGACACTTATATGGACTTGCTCCCAAGGCCGCTCCTCAGCGGAGTTCCTCGTTCAGGAGTGCGGATGGCTGCCACGCCACCCCGTCCACGTGCGCTCGTAGCCAAGTACGGCCTCCCACGATATACTCAAGGTACGTGTGGCACCATTGCTGGCGGCGACCGGCATTAGGCATGGAGCTTGCAGGGAGGGTGGCTTGTTCGGACGCCCCGGCCTTCCCTCCCCGGATCCGTCCGCCCTCCCCCACCATAAATCGGTTCACGCCTCCTAGAGAACGCACCGGGCGACCGGGGATCCCTTGAGGGGCGAAGGATTGCGGGGCCGAGGCCAAAGCGCCACGGCCGCGTGGCACCGCGCCGTCCGGGTCACACCCCTGTACGCCCGCAGGCCTCATCGGGGCTCAGTCCAGACCCCGCCCTCGCGCAGAGCCACGCGGCCGTCTCGCCAATCAGCCTCAACCCCGGAATACTTCGCCCCCACCGGGCCCGGGGGGGACGCCAGTCAAAAGGCACCAGGGGGGCGAGTCTCGCCATGGCGTTTCACGGCCGTTATCCCCAAAAAGGAAAGTGGAGGCGTCCTGGCCGCCCGAGAGAGTCCTAGCTACCCAAGTGCAACGTCAATGAAGGCTGAGCGCGAGTGCTGTGCCGCGCGGGCCCAAGAAAAACCATCCCGTTCCCGGTGCGCTGAGACCCACTGCGTGGCGCGCTACCCCAATCCCACGTCCAGGAGTTCCCAGCGCTGCCCCCCCTCCCCCACACCCACGCACCGCAACCAGGTTGGCGTTCGAGGATCGCGGAAAAAGACCGGACCAGCATGCAATGCACTGGACCTTGGCAATGTACGGGAAGACTCAACGCGGCCGGCGAGAGCACAGACCCCACCCCTGTGTGTCCGCCGCAGCAGCCACGTCGGGGATCAAGACCAGGCCCAGAGTCTCGCGGCGCGGAATGCAAGATACGGTGCCATGCCAAACTGAGGGCTGAGGTTGGCGAGGACCGAGGTAGGAATCGAGCGTTGTGGTAGGGTGTGATAGACCCGCCGAGGCGAAGTGCAATGCGCTCGGGGCTAGCGACGCGACAGCAACCCCCCCCGGGGTGACGGGCACACAAGAGCAATTTGTAGCAGCGTTCACCCCCTTGCGGTAGATGCTGAAAGGTAGTAGAGCCCACCAACCCCCCCCACACCCACCTCCCGAGACGGCGCACCCCGTACCCACCTCATACCCTAGGATGGCGTGCACGTCCCGAGCCGGGATGAAAACAACCCACAGGCCGGCTCAGGGGGGCGGGGCGCCTTGGAGCCCCACCCCACAGGGCATACACGAGCAAGGCATTCAAGACATGGAACGCAGGGAATTGGACTCTCTGAGATTGAATTCGAGGTGATGCGGCGACATTGTCTTATAAACGGAAATAATTAATGTTCTCTAATCGGTCAGGAGGCGGGACGTGACCATCGGAATGCTTTATGAGTTGCCTGCCGTCCCCAGAATCCTATTCGCGCGATGCTGCGTCCCTAAGCATTCAGGCCTGCGCGGCGGGCTGGGGGCAGGGGGGTGGCCTCCTCGGTACGGGTGCTATCACTGTGTTTCAAGGACAGTATCGGACCTTTCGGCACCGATCCTTTCCCGAGGAGGGACACCACCGCGCGCCCCAGCGATCACAACGGCGCCGCACAGGGTGCCCGGAGCGCAGGGAAGGAGGCTGACTATTGATCCTCCGGCGGCGGCGGTACAGATGCTACAGCTGCTGCGCCCGTCTCGGCACTTCCCAGCGCTTCCCCTTGGAGCCGTGCACGCGCGCGCTTCATGCTTCTCTGCTCCTGGGGCAATCGCCGTCGTCGCCGTCGCTTGTGCCCTCCATGGGGGAGAGGGGCAACCGGCTGCAGCTCGTCCGCTCTCGTGCCTGCCGCATGCCGTCCCGTCATGTCCAGCTCGGGCACGCCTCCGCCCGCCGGCCGCTGCTCGTCCGCTCTCGCGCCCACCGCATGCCGTCCCGTTATGTCCAGCTCGTTCACGCCTTCGCCCGCTTGCCGTTGCTCGTCCACGCCCGCCGCAAGCCGTCCCGTCGTGTCCAGCTCGTCCACGCCTCCGTCCGCCGGCCGCCGCTCACTCGTTCTTGCGCCTGCCGCATTCTGCTCCGCCGCGTCAAGGTCCACCCCGGCATCCTGCAGCACCCTCAGTGCCTCCACGTGTCCCCCAGCCGCAGCCGAGTGCGCAGGCGTGCCGCCGTCATTAGGGTCATTAGTGGGGATGGGGGCGGGGGGCTGTTTGCGCAGAGGTGGAGGGCGGAGGGGGCCGTGGGAGGGGAGGGGAGAGCTGGCGAAGCAGGACGCAGCCGAGAGGGCGGGGTCAGAACCCGTCGGGGGAGGGGCGGAGGGGCGAGGGAGGTGGGAGAGTGGGAGAAGCCGGGGTCGAGGGCGGAGGTTGGCGGGAGGCTTTCGGAGTCGGATGGCGGCAAGGGCAACGGAGAGGGGGCTAGGAGTGGCAGGCCCATCAGAGTGGTGGCAGGGGGCATGAGGTGCGGCAACACGGTGGTGGAGGCCGGGGGAGCCAGCAAAGCAAGGGCAGAGGGGGTCGCCATGGAACACGGCGGTGGTGGAGGCAGCAAGCCAAGAGCGGCAAAGGGTGGGGGAGTCGCAAGATGAGAGCGGGCAGGAGGGATGGAAGGGGTGGAGGTGGGCAGGAAGGTGGGAAAAGTGGAGGCCGAGAGAGGAGCCGAGAGAGAGCGGGAGGCCGGAGTTTGAGGGTGATTGAGGAGCCTAGCGGGGCGGGGGCGGAGGCGGAGGCGGAAGGAGGTGAAGGCGGCAGAGCGGAGGGGACAGGGGACGACGGGGGCAAGGGGACCAGGGCGGAGGGAGATGGAGGTCCCATGGTGGAGGCGGAGGGCTGCGAAGGTGGAAGGTCTACGGTAGAGGGTGGCGGGGGTGGAGAGGTGGGGGCGGAGGGTGGAGGAGTGAGGGGGATGGGGGCGGAAGTCGGAAGGGGAGGCGGCGCCGGAGCGGGTCCCGAGGGAGGGCACGGCACCGCGGGGAGGGCCCGCGAGCCACACCCCGGGCTCAAACAGAAGTATGTCACACCTCCACAGGGCATGACACCGATGGAGAAGTTGTTGCGGCGGTGCACCTCATCGGGATTGGCGAAGCACCCGCGGCCGTCAGGCCCGTTGGTGAAGTAAACCGAGAGCAGCCCCCCGGCCCCCCGAGGAGCCACCTGCGCCTCCGTGCACGTCGCGCCCCGATGCCCCGGGGGGCGGCACACCCCCGCCGCCTCGAGCGCCCGCACTGCCTCACGCGCCACCCTCACCGCATCAGCCGCCTGTTCGGGCGGCGGGGCCGAGGCAGCCGCGGCCACGCTTGTGGCCTCCTCCCACGTGAGGGCAGCACCGGCGATGGCGGGGGTGCAAGAGGAGGGCATGATCGGGGGGCGCATGGGGCCACCCTGAGCGACCGGGACGAGCAGAGGGGCAAAGGGGTCCACGTTGGTGACAAAGAACTCCGAGCGCGCCCGCAACGGGCCCCAGCCCTGCAGCGGGCGCTTCCAGTTGGCGGCCCCGTCCTTGCAGCACCACAACGCCCGTAGCGCCTGCGAGCTGCCGTACGGCGCGAGGTCAACCCACGCCATGGGCCCCGGGGTGGCCGCCGCTTGAAGAGCCAGTTGGGCCGCAAACGCCCGCCTGCCCGCCGACCCCCCCATACGGCGCTTGAGGATCACATGGAAGGAGGACTTGGAGGGGGTGCAAGACTCCGCGATGAGAAAGGCCTCGTCGGGGACGGCGCGCACACCGTACCGCTCCCCGAGGAAGATGCGGATTCCCGCGAGGGAGGCCGAGAGAGTGGCCGCATGTATCCTCTCAGCCTCAACACCAGGCAGCGGCGGCGAGTGCGGTCTGTCCACATCCCAGTATGCGTGGCAGTCCTCGTCGTCGATGAGCTCTAGGAAGGTGCACGCCGCTCGGGTGGAACGACGGCAATAGGTTGCCGCAATGTGCTCAGCGGCCTCCTCAAAGGTGGGGATCGCAGTGCCCACGAACCCGGAGCCCTCAACGCCCGAAATTTGGAGGGCGCAATGAAGCCCCCTTGAGCGCTTATACTCGATCGTCATGGCGCGCTGGCCAGCGCCGTAGTACCACCTCAGGCCGAGGAAGGGGAAGGTGGGAGGGGGGGGCATGCGCCGCTCGGGGGGCACGCGCGGCGGGAGCAAGAGGGCGGAGGACTTACGGGCATCCTTGTGGGCACGGCGAGGCAGAGCTGGGCCCGGGAGAGGGAGGAGGGGGGGAGGAGCCTCAGAGGGGTCAAGGGGGAGAAGCGCAGGTGGGGAGGGGGGGTCTTGGGAGAGGGGCCGGCGGGTGGGCAGGGGGGCGGGGGAGAGAGGTGGTAGAGAGGAGCCGGCCAGAGGAGGGGGGGCCTCCACGTCAGGGCATAGGGAGGCCCCAGCAGAGACGGCCAGGGCAGAGCCCCCGGCTAGGAGCGGGTGAGTTCTCGTGAGGAGGCGATGGGCGACGCGCTCGCGGAAGGCCGCCATGACCTCACTGACCGGGAGGGGCGTCCCCCGCGGCCACAGCCCAAGCACCTCCATGTACGCCATCGTCAGAGGGCCGCAATCATGAGGCGCCCCCCCCGCATTCAGCCTGGTCTGCGCGCACACCCGCACGGCGCGCGCCAAGGGCGGGGGGGGGGCGCTCCCAAGTCCCCCCTACACGTCCATGTCGACCGGCGCAGGCACGGGATGGCCGCCAGCGCCGCCTCCGTGTCGCCAACTCTGTCCGCAACGGCTCTGCACGCGGTGCCCGCAATGAAGTCGGCGAGGTGCCTGCGGCGCAACCCACAGCCCGCGTCGCCCGGGAGCGTGTCCAGAAGCCAAATCCCCCGCGCGTTGAGGAGGACCAGGAAGAAGTGGAGGTCCACCACCACCGGGATCATCACGGTGTGCGCCGTAAGGAGCCGGCGCGCCGTTCCACGAGTCACACGGCGAGCGCCCGGGGCGTTGCGGCCATCCGGGTCCGAGGCAAAGGTGGGGGTGAGCACGCCCACATCCCGCGCTGAGGCAGCACACATCATGCCGAAGGCCGGAGGGAGGAAGACCGTCCGGGAGCCCAGCGTTACGGCCGTGCTATCAAGGAGCCCAACGTACGCATTGACAAGATCGTCGTCCACATAGCCTTGCAGCTCTATCCCCCCCTCTCGTAGCGACGGGTGCGTGATGTCTAGCAGGCGGCAAAGGGCAATGCGCTTGAGCAGAGGATCCTCCCCAAGCTGAGGGAGGACGTCACCAGGAAGCCCACCAAGCGCGTCAAGAGCGTCAATCTCGGCGGCCTCCCCGGGCAGCAGGGCCCTGCACCACACCGTGGAGGCCCCGGCCACGGCAGCCTCCGCCAACGAGGGGGCACCTCCAAGTGCAGCGGGGGCGCCAGGGGCCCCGCGCCCCAAGCCCACCGAGGGGGCCACCTCAGGGCAGAGGGCAGCCTTGCCCCCGGCCCCGCCCACTGCAGTCTGTGCGGGGGCCGGCCGCGCGCCGGTCTCGAGCGAGGGGGGGGAGGGTGACATTGAGGGCCACAGGGGATTTGGAGCAGCAGGGGCCGTGCTCACACGTGTCCCGCCCGCGGCTGGTCGGGCAAGGGCTGCCGCCGCATGCCTCCGGAGGCACCACGGGCACAACCAGACGTCCCGGACCTCCGAGGGAAAGAGGTGGCCCACCATGAGCCCGCCGCACCCCTGGTTAGGCTCCGGGCGGGCGTGGGCGCCCTTCCCACAGCCCGCGCACCGGGCTCCGGGAGCGCGCGGAGAGGAGGGCGCTTCCTGCTCGGGGCCGTTGGGCGGCATCAATCCATTTTGGGGCGCCGGGGGGATGTCCGCCCGGGCGCGGATCACCGTCCGCGTCTCCGGGTCGAACTGAACCCGCACATCCAGCCTTGGGGCGGGCACGCCGGGGGGTACCAGGAGGCGGTAGCTAGCGGGGTCGCACTCCCACCACGGCCGGGACTTGTCACGCGTGGGGAAGTTGAGCAGGGAGATGCCCGGGCCGTGCTCAGCCACCGCCATCCTGTCCACCTCACGGGCGGCGTCCGCCTCGCATCTGAAGGTGGTGGGCCTGCCGAGTGTCTTGGAGAAAGTCCTCGAGGTCGTCTTGGAGCCAAGGTAGGCCCGCCATCCCCCCGAAGCCGCTGAGCGGTCCACCCCCGTGTACCGAGAGCTCAGGATGCTTTTCCCTGTTCTGCCAGCAGGAGGGGGGCACCTGTCGCGGGTGCCAGGGGCAAAGTTGAGCGGGCTCACTCCACGCTCCACCCCGGGAATGGCGAGCATCGCCTCATCATAAGCAACGGCGGCGTCCTCCTCCGTGACAAAGAGACCGACTTGGCGGCGTGGAATGAAGGTGGTGGCGGAGAACTTCCCTATGGTCGGGACCCACGCCACACCGAAGAAGCGCGACCACGTGTGCGGACTGTCAATGCGGCGCCCCTTGTCCTCCAGCTCTGCCCGTTCCCGCGCCCTGCTCGCCGTCGCCTCCCCTTCTACCAAGCTGCCCTCCGCCACGAAGTTCGTCAGCCACGCCGCGCCTGTTTCAGTGTTGAGGCGGCGCGCCTCTGTGTCGTAGGCCCTGGCGGCTTCGATCGCCCCTTGTGGCCCATGGAAGCGGCCCAGGAACCGTTTCCCAAGCTGGGCCCGGTAGTACCGCCCCCCACGCATGAGGTGCACACCGCGGAAGTGGGAGGGAGGGAGAGGGACGAACGGGGGAGCGGGGGGGAGAGGCTCGCCACAAGGGCCCGCCGTAGCGCCAACCTCGTTCTCCCCCAATGGCTTAGAGCACAGGGCGCATTCACTCAGGGGAGGGGCGTGGGAGGCAATGAGGCGCCCGCAAGTGGCACAGAGCGTGCCGCACTCCGCCTCCGGAGCCGGAGTCTCACACACGCACCGTGAGGCAGGGAGCCGCAGAGAGCCAAGGGGGATGGGGTACGTAGCTTCCCCAGCCTCGTCCAAGAAGGAGATGCCATTGGTCCGGAGGGCATGCCTGGCGGCGCTCCGCGGCGGCACCGCCCCGCCAAGAGCCGCCCTCCCGAGTACCCGGCAGGCCTCCGGGATTCCCAGGGGGCGGCGGACCAGAATCGAGAGGGTCTCCATGCTCTTGGAAAGTGTGTCCGCCAGCTCCACGCGCCTTGCCGCCGCGCACACCGCATCCAAGCGAGAGCCCCGCGCGGCATGTTTCCGCTTGCGAGGCCGGGAGATGAGGGGAGTGCCAGTTTCCGAGGGGGCACTGCGAGGTGCGCACCCCGCCACCGGGGCGCGTGCGGCGCCAGGGGGCGGGTGTGGGGGGGGCTCGCCCCCGGAGTCGTCCTCCCCGCTCGACGCCGGGGCATAAGTGCTGTCGTCGTCGTCCTCCTCAAAAATCGAGTCTCTGTTGCCCCCGGCTTCGGCCCCAAGCCCAGGCTCGAGGAAGCGACGGACGAAGTCGTTGCACCCGGCCGCGTACCTCTTGCGCATCACGGCCGAGATCTGCAGGATGACCATCGAGACGGAGGTCGCAAGCCGATTCCCCCGAGCCCGGGCGCCCGCGGGCAGACCATCCCAACCCTCCCCCTCCGTGTTGTGCAAGCCCCGGGGGTCGATGGCCGCCAAGACAACGGTACGCGGAACCAGCCCCCGGTACCCAAGGTCGTGGGCCTCCTCCGCAGTCTCCGTCCTCCCCCGCTCGCCCCGGGCGCCGAGCTCCTCTTCCTGAGCAACAGGCAGGAGCCATGCGATCGCGGACAAGATTGGGAACGCGCTCCACGTGGAGGCCTCCACCGGGACCCCCCAACCGCTCCGAGGGTGCCCGCAAAACCGGAAGGGGGAGTCAGCGGGGCGCGATTGACTTCCGCACTCAAGCCAAGCAGCCACCGCCTGCGCCCGAGGGGCAGAGAGGGACACCATCATCTCTTTGCAAAGGAGGTCTTCCACACGGGCGCGAAGGGGGAGGCGGAGCGGGGTGTTCGCAGGGCAAGAGAGTAGCGCATGGCGGGCTGTGCCTGGGGCAAGGCCACAGAGGGGGCAGGTGCGGACGTCGAGGGCGAGGGGGGCACGAGCAGCGGCAGGGTCGCCGGGGAGGGTCTCGAGCACATCCATCTCACGCATGAATGCCACCACATGGGGGACATGGGCCCCCTCGGCCGCCCGTTGTGCACGTGCCTCCGCGGCCCGCCTAGCGTCAGCAGAGTTCCGTACCCGGGCGGTCCAGGAGCCGCCGACCGCATGCCATTGTTTCCATGCGCTGTTTTAGAAAGAGGCGGAGCTGGTAGAGAGGAGGGGAATGGGGGCTCCGTCCACAAGAGGAAGGTCCGCCGGGAGAGGGACTTGAAGGAGGGAGAGGGGGTCCAAAGCCTTGATCCACAACCGGTCGAGCGCCGCCGCAGCCGCACCCTGTTGGGCCGCCCCAGCCCAGCGCGCCTCCGCGTCCGCAGCAGCCATTCGCCGAATGGAGCCACTCGGGTCGGATGTCACCACTTGGCCACGCCTCACGAGGAAGAATCGAAGCCCCCCACGCGGGTACGCCACCCCACCGGGAGCAGGCTCAGTCCTTGGAGCGAGTGCCCCTTGGTTCGCGAGGCGGTCAGCGACGTGATTGCCCTCCACAATGAGCCTGCAAGGTTGTACGTCCCCCTCCAGGGGTTGGTGGCCCCTCGCCCACAACACAGACAGGCCAGGGACAAGGGAGGGGAGGAGCTTGGCGTCGGTGACAGCGGGGTCCTCAAGGATGCGGCCTAGCTCCGCTTCCCATGCGCCAATGGAGGTCGGGCCGGGGAGCGCCGGCGGAGGGGCCACGCTGCGGCGGCGGGCACATCGGGCAATGCGCGACCAAAGGGCACAATCCCCACGGCGGAGTTGCTCCCTTGTCCGGGGAGAATCTGCCGCTGCCAGGCCAAGCGCAGCCCCCATGTTGTCTGAGACCACCACCCCGCGGAGCGAGAGGGGTAGGCGGGAGAGGAGGTTGAGAAGGGCCCAGATCTCCGCCTGGTGATTGGAGACCACCCCGTTGCCATACAAGCTCGGGAGGGGGGACGAGATTTGGAGAAGGCGATTGCCATTGCGGGAGGAGGGCGGGCTTGCAGTCGAATTGCCACCTCTGCAGTCCCGCGGAAGCAGGAAAACCGAGCCCGCCCCAGCCCGCTGGGAGGACGCAAAGAAGGAGCCGTCACCGACCGCGCACCCCTCTCCCAAGATGCCGGGGCGGCGCGTGTACCGGCCGAGCAGTTGAGACCTTTCGGCCGCATGCGATTCCCAATCGAGCCAGTCAAGGAGGGGGTCCTCAACATCAGCGCCTCCCCAGTCATCCCGCTCAAAAGACCAAGGGCTACCATCCCCCATCGCCTCCGCAGGGTCAATGCTCTGTGCAGCGCACTCTGCCCGCCAGTCCACGTCCGCCTGCCGTCGAGCCTCCCCCAAGGCCCATGCAATGTTACCCGCAGAGAAGAAGAGGTGGGTGGTGCTCGGGCGGCTGGCCACCACAGGCGCCCACTCCGAGGCGACCAGCCACTTGGAGGTGGGGGAGAGGCGCCGCATGCCCTCCCGGATAAGAGCAGCCCCGGGGCCGAGGGAGGAGAATTGGGCAGCCTTCGCAAAGGCGCGCCTCTGGAGTCCCGCAGAGGGCACCGCCCCCCAGGCGCCGCACCGTGCCTGGAGGGCGTCCAAGGCACGCGACAGAAGCCGTTCGCGGGCATCTCGGATGAAGAAGCCGCACCCCGCAAGAATGCGAGTGATAGACCTGGTGAGGGTTTCGCACTCCGGGTGGTCAAGGGACCGCTGCCATCCTTCGCGCACCAGCTCCCCAGCCAACTCAGTCTTCTCCCCTAGGACCACCAGCAGCTCCCTGGCATAGGTAGCAAGCATTTCCGCCGCAAGGCACGGCATGTTTAGGCCTCGGGCAGCGTAGAGGCCCTGCCGGGTGCAGGTCATCGGCATGCGGAGGCTCTTGCACGCCAGCCGAGAAATGGTGCAGTCCCAGTCCACAAGCGTATCCCACGGTGTGCGTGTCTCAAGCGGGTTGAATGTGACCGCGTTAACGAGGAGGGGACGGATGGCGAATCGAACATGTTGCCACCGCAGTTGGTGCGCAGCGCAGCGGGCAGCAAAGAGCTTGACCGCCCCGTTGTACTTGGGGTACTGCACAAGGCGCGAGCGGTCCGGGAGAGTGGAGGTGCCAAGGAAGGTGCTGGGCTCATTAAGGGTGGACACCGCCACCTCAATCTCTTCCGCCCTCCCTGAGTCGCCATTGAAGTGGTGGATAGAAATCGGCTGGGGGGCCGCCACAGGGCAGTTGACAAAGTAGGCCTCCGCCTTCGAGAGCGCCATCTGAATCCCAGCCGGCGGGTAGACCTGCGCCGAGATGGACGCCATCTCGTCTAATGCCTCCACGGAGCCGTCGTCGTAGAAGCGAGTGTCGTCACTGAAGCCAGCAAGGGGGACCACCGAGCCATACTGCGTGCGGTAGGCACGCTCGCGGCGGCCAAAGGCGCGGTTGGCCGGGTCTTGGGGATGCTTGGAGAGGAGGGGGGAGAGGATGGCCCCTTGCCCGATCCCGTTAGTGCCATCGCGCAAAAGGAAGCGGGTGTCCCCCCAGAGGGTCGAGATGCAGGACCTCAAACCACTGTAGCCCTCACTGATGATCTCCACAATCACGGGGGGGAAACCCTTAGCGACAAGGGAGGCCAACGCAACTTCGCGGGGGAGTTTGTCGAACCACTTCTCAAGGTCCACAGTGAGGACCCGAAGCGGGGAACCACTCACCACCGCGTCCTCGTGGACCATGGCGTCAACCAGGTGCGGGTGGTGCGTGCCTCGACCCTCGTCATACGCCACGTTGAAGGTGGAGAGGGTGGCGTCGCTGGGAGGAAGAGAGCTGCGGATCTCTTCCATACGCGTGTGGACACCCTTCTCCACCGCCTTGAAGAGCTCCTCCATCATGGACAACGGCCGGAACCCACGCTTGGGGAACTTCGAGATGTTAACAATCCGGGTCCACTTAAGGAGGTCCGGGATCAGGCGGAGACACAACATGGTGTCCACCAACGTGCGGAATAAGTACGCACGTGTTGCGGGAAGCACCGGAGCGCGCAAATCTTGAAGCCTGAGAGGCCTGGAGCGGTGCCCCAGGCCCCCTGGAGTAGGGATTCCCACTCCCCGTCTGAGGTCACCCGCACCGCGTCCCCCCCCCGAGCGCGAAACGCCGCAGAGTCCATGTTGCCAAGCCGAAGGAGGGCGAGCAAGTCAGAGTCCTCACGGTGTCTGGGGTCAGGAGCAAGTGGAATGCGGGCCTCATCAATGCGGACGCTGTGGGTTCCCGCCTCATCCACGGTGGGCACGATGAAGGACGGGAGCGGCTGGGCAGGGTGCTTGGCGAAAAGAGTCTCGAAGTGTTGCACCGTGGCCTCCTTGATTTCGTCGCCGTTGCGCGGGACCGGGTCACCGGAGCCAGGAGCGCCGCCTCCATCCCTTCGAAAGGTCTCGGGTATGAAGCTGCCCGGGTTGTCCTCCTTCAGGCCCAAGGCCCTTGCCATGCCAGCAACGTCATTCTCCTTGACAAGTCGATCAAGTCGAGTGCGGCAACTTGCCCGACCGGAGGCCCGGAGGAGGCGGATGTGTCTGGTGGTATCGATGCGGGCACGCCCGGCGCACACGCGGAGGCGGCGGAGCCAGCGCCGGAGATCTTCCTGGCGGCACCGGCGGGGAGCGAGAGGGGCGCGGGAAGGGGAACGGAGGAATCCGCCTGCAAGTTCCGAGCACGTCGTTGAAGGCGCTCCGCTGCCTGAAGGCGTCCGCGACGGATAAGGTTATGGCGTGCCAAGACCGGGCTGAAATTAAGCCCCTTGTGGCATAGGGACTGCACAAGCCGGAGAGCGTTGTGTGCCTTGGTCCACTGGGTGATGGCGGTGCCCGATTTGCGTGAGGAGAGAGACTTGATGTGGGCGACCGTGGTGCCAGCAACCTCCCCGATGGCTCTCGTCACAGCACTCATTGCAGCCTCAGTCATCCTCCCAAGGGCAGCCCGAACGGCCGCCGACCGAGCACCCTCGCTGCACATGGCGAGAAGGGAGGCGCACCACTCCACACAAAGATTCTGGGAGAGCCGGGACGCCAGGGGGGCAGCATCCAGTGCTCGCTCGACCTCAAGCATGAAGGGAGAGGACCCATCAGAACCTTTCCGCACCTCGTCCGCCGCCTCAAAAAACTTCCGCCAGAGTGCTGCTTTCTTCACAAAGTTGGGGGCCTCCACCCCGATGTCGATCCCAAAGATATCAACGAGGACCACTGAGTGATCCGAGGCAAGCTGGTGGTGGTGATGGATCGCGGAGCACACCCCAGTGCCTCGGGGGTCAGACCGGAGGAGGATGTAGTCCAAGCGGTTTGCCCCGCCCTGGAGGGTCGAGCGGGTGGTGAGCACCGCTTGTGGGTGGTGGGCACGAAGCACGTCGGTGAAGCCAAGGTCAAGCAGCTTCTGCAAGAGAGAGGACTCGCGTGCCCTAGCCCCAGTGCCAACAGAGTCAAGGAGGGGGTCCACAACAGCATTAAAATCCCCCCCAAGGACAACCAGGAGTTGTTGATCCGCCGCCTCTTCAACCACCTGTCGAGCGCGCTCAGTAAGCAGGGCCTCCTTGTGGCGGTCGTCTTGGGACAAGCTCGTGGTGCCACCTGAGAGGCCGTAGAGAGCGCCAAAGCAAATGGAGCGCCTGTCGGTCGAGGGGGCGCCGTCTTCCCTTCTCGAGGTCCATTCAGAGGTGATGGTGACAAAGGCAGCCCGGCCTTCGCCGCCCACTGAGATAAGCTTCGGGTTGGAAGCGAGCGTGCCCAGCTTATAGGCCACGAGTGCACCCCCATGCCTCTGGACGTTGCCCACCGCGGTGAAGCCATGCTCCGAGAGACCCCTCACAAACGAGCGCAGGTGAGCGTCAGTGCCAAAGCCGCACTCACTAGCTAGGCACGTGTCCACGCCCATGTCAGAAAGATACTCCCCAAGCCAGTTGCCTTGCGCATGGGGGTCCATCATCTTGGCCCGGGAGGCGAGGTTGATCGATACCACTCGGTGGGCAGAAGTTGCCTTACGACTTAAGTCGTGTCCCACAAAGTTGCCACACCTGGGGGGGGTGTCCACAAACTCCAGGGCGGCGCCGTCCCGCAGAAAGGGGAGCGCCTCCGCCGAGGCCTCCCGGAGGAGCGCCCGGGCAGCAAGGGAGGAGGCCTCGGACATATCCTCCCCCCATAGGGCTGACGAGAGGGAGTCAACGAGGGAGCTCCCACCATGCGGGTGGCCCTGGGAGGAGGAAGAGGTGCGGGGCTGTGGGGGAGCGCTCGAGCCGCCGCGGATACGGGCCCAAAAGCGGATAACCGAGCCATGTCCAATGCCATACTCGCGCAGCCGGGTTCCCTCACGCAAGATCCTCCCGCCGCAGGAGAGACACTGCTCGCTTGGGGGAATCCAACAACGCTCACGGATGAGGAGGCGCAAGTGCTCCACAGTGTCGTCAGGCCCAATCTCAATGACAATGGACTTCCCTTTGAGGTTCTCAACGAAGACTTGGAAGGTGCCCCGCGGGAGCTGGGGGGGTGGCTGAGGGGAGGGGCGGGAGTCACCCCGCATGGGGCAGAGGGAGGTGGGAAGGGGCAGCGGGGACAGGGGGGGTGGAGGAGGGAGGGAGGAAAGCGGTGGGGGCGGAAGGGTTGGGAAGCGCCGCCCAGAGTGGTGCCAGAAGGAGTCCTCCTCGTCCCCGTCATCGTCCGGGCACAAGAGCACTGTGGAGAGCGCCGGAAAGAGCGCCAGATCCTCCGGGAGGTCCTCTTCCCACAGGTTGTAACATCCAATAAGGTCCAGCTCAGCGAGGCGGGAGAGCGGGGCCAGTGGCCGGACCGTCCGGATGCGGTTGCCATTCGCGAGGGAGAGGGAGGTGACAGAAGAGAGAGCGGCAATGCGCAGAAGGTCGTCGGAGGTCAAGCCATTGTAGGAGACGTTAAGGGTGAGGAGGTTGGTGAGAGGACGAAGGAGGCGGAAGTCAAACCCGTTCGGGTGGTCGCCACTTTGAATCCACAGCCGCCCCAGGTGCAGGGAAGAGACGGCGCGCAGGGAAGAGACACATGCCAGCCCCGCGCCATACCCTCCGCTCCCAGCAACCAGCGTGCCACAGAGGTCCAAGTCCGTGAGGGTCGTGCAGAGAGCGTTGTCTGCAAGCGGGGCCAGGTCTGACACTCGCGTGTGACGGAGGCGCAGCACGGAGAGGTGGAGGAGCCCCGCAATGGCAGGGAGAGCAGAGTTGTCAATTAGGGTCTCGGAGAGGTCAAGAGAGGTTGCCCACCGAAGTGCACCCAAGCTCAGCCCCGAGAGTCCCCGTCCCCGTGGCGGGGGCGCTGCCCAATCTCCAATCCCGTCGTCCTTGGAGCGTCCCCCAGCCTGCAGCAAGGCAACCGTGGCGAGGGAGGCGCAGCGTGAGACCTCCGTGACGGCGCGGTCAGAGATGGCGGAGAGGCCGCTGAGGTCCAGCCAAACAAGATGCGGAAGAAAGGTGCCAACGAGGTGAGCTGTGGCATCCGTGACGCCCCGGCCACACAGCCTAAGGCCAACTGCCTGGAGCTGGGGGAGCTTAGCGAGGACACGGAGCCCCCAGTCTGAGACGAAGAAGCACCCATGCAAGTTAACGGAGCGGAGGTGAGCGAGGGGGGCTAGGAGGTGAAGGGCAGAGTTGGTGATGATCCACGCAGGGCTGCCGGAGAGGTCAACCGAGGTGACGGCGGGGAAGGCCACCACGGAGCAGAGGATGGAGGAGGGGACCGCCACGAGGGAGCGGATGTGGGAAGAGGCAGCATGCCTCAAGGTCCTGGTTACCATCCGGAGGGCGGCCAGCGAGTCATCCGCAAGGGGGATCAGGCCAAGCGCAACAACCTCCGCCAGTAATGCAGCAGTACGCTCCCGCGAAGGGCGTGTCGCAGCTCTCGCCGCGCGATCGGTGGCGATGAGCTCCTCTTCAGTGAAATCCAGCAGGGCGCTCTCATCGATTTCCCAGTCTTCGCTCGCCAAGGGCGTCGGGGCGCAGCCTGCGAAGTGTTCCGCCACAAGGCGGTCGACGGCTCGGAAGCCCTCCGGGCCAAGCTGAGTCAAAGTGCCGTCGAAGAAGGATTGGGGAGGGTGGGAATAAGGGCCCGTGGAAAATGGGGGATGGAGAGCAAAGGGTGGCAGATGAGTGGAGCCAATCGGAATGGAAGGAAAAGAGGTGGGTGAGGGCGAGGGAGGTGAGGTGAGAGGTGGGGCGTCAAGTGATGCTGCAGTGGAGTTGGGTGCGGGTGTGGTGGGGGTGGAAGGTCGGCGAGGCGGTTGCGGAAAAGGTTGTGGGTGGAGCTGCGGGAAGAAGGATTCTCGTCGCGCAGCTCCATCTTGTCCGACACGTTTAAGTGCAGGCTCAAGTTCTAGTTCGAGTTCTGATTCTAGTTCTCCAGAGGGGTCTGGAAGGTTGCCCAGGGGCAGCCAGGCATGCGCGGAGGAGGAATCCTCCGCTCGGCAGTCAACGGAGCCGTCGCCGCATGTCGAGTTTTCCATGGTGAAAGCTCAGTGGTCATGGTGAGATAGTCACCCGGGGTTATTCCATAACGCTCCCCCTGGCATCCTGTTTCGGTGGATGAGACCATCTCCTGTAGCAGGGCGCAAATTGTGCGGGAGCGCCCCGGACGATCCAGGCTCCGTCCCGAAGGCCCGCGAAAAGGTACAAGGGGGGGCGTGAAGAGAGAGGGAGGATGGGGGAGAGGCAATGGAGGGCGGGGAATTGTGCGAGGGAGTTTTTGGAAAATGGGGAGCGAGGGGCACAGGGCTCCAAAAAAGAAAAGGGAGGGTGGTGGGAGGCAGATGGGGACGGAGAAGCGGCAGATGAGGTGGTAGGGCTGCAGGAGGAGGAGTGAGGAAGGAGGGATATGCAGAGGAAGCGGAGTGGCAGGGTTGCGGAAGGAAGGAGAGGGTGAAGATTGGTGAAGGGGGGTGCGGGAGGACAGAGGGGTGAGGGGGCGTGGAGAGGGAGAGAGATGGTATGAGGGGTGGGGGGGGAAGACGAAGGAGAGGGATGGGCAAGAGGGAAGAACACGGCGTCGATGTTGCTGCCAGAGGTTCCAGAGTCCAAGCGCCAAGGGACTGGTCCAAGAGCCAGGGCCAGGGTCTCGCTCGTTGAGGTCAAACACGCAAGATCCGTATCAGGGTCCAGAAGCCTTGAGACTTTGCGCGCTGTGGTTGGGAAGCGGAGCGGGGGAGGGTGAAGGTTGGAAGCGAGGAGGAGTGGGGGCGGAGCGAGGCATTCTCGCGGGAAGAGGGTGGGAAGAGGGTGGGGCGTGCGAAGGCGGACGGGAAGGATCAACAAAGGAGGAGGGATGGGGGTGGTGGAAGAACGGATGTGGTGGAGAGAAGGGGAAAGGCGGATGGTGAAGGACGTGGCGGAATCGAGGACGGCGTTGAAGAAGAAATCCAGGCGTGGGGGGGTGCTGGAATATCCAGCCGCCTCGAGCGAACAAAACAACACAACACAAACGGCGCAGGGAAAAGAGGGCGGGGGGAGAGAGGAGAGCCGGCGAGCAAGAGGCTGCCATGGCTCAGGGGGTAGGGGGAGAGAGCCGGCGAGCAAGAGGCCGCCACGGCTCAAGGGAGAGGGATGGGGGAGAGGAGCGCCGGCGAGCAAGAGGCTGCCATGGCAATCAAGGGAAGTGTGTCAGCCGTGTCAAGATGGTCATCACCATATTGGGCACTACGCATAGGCGTTGGCGTCACTGAGCTTGGGCTAACAACCCCCAGGTCCATTAACGGAGTCCCATCTTCGTGAATGACTTAGTTGGGATCCGTAGCCGGCTGGCTCGACAACCAAGTGCAGCCAGGTGCGGTGCTTTATGTGGATGGTGATCCGGAGTGGCAGGCACTGACTGAGTCATCATTTGGCGCAAGGGCATGGAACTGAAAAGTGTCTGGCATTGTGGAAGCACATGTGTCAGCCGTGTCAAGATGGTCATCACCATATTGGGCACTACGCATAGGCGTTGACGTCACTGAGCTTGGGCTAGCAACCCCCAGGTCCATTAACGGAGTCCCATCTTCGTGAATGACTTAGTTGGGATCCGTAGCCGGCTGGCTCGACAGCCAAGTGCAGCCAGGTGCGGTGCTTTATGTGGATGGTGATCCGGAGTGGCAGGCACTGACTGAGTCATCAAATGGCGCATGGCAAATTTGGCTCCAATTTGTCAGCATGGCGGCGAAGCACAAAGAGCAACATAGAACACAGCAGGACCGGGGCTAGGCCGAGGAACAGAAGGGGGCAACAAGCAGAAGCGAGCAGGAGGCAGCCATGGCACAAGGGAAGGAGTTGGGCGGGGGGAGGGAAACAAGTACAGAACAGGCACAAGGACATCCCGGCCGCCCAAAGGGGCGGGACGGGGGTGGCACTCCATTTAGCCGTGACACAGCCTACAGTCCGGCTGAGCACGTGTACCAGGAGGAACCGCGTGGAGGCGGAGTGCCCTTTCCAACAC
>LGRX02014856.1:0-20424 GCA_001247695.2 Cymbomonas tetramitiformis
TAAACCTCTACTTGACAGTGACTGTGAAACTACTTGTGGATCATATATAGTGCAAGGTTCTATATTATGCACTATATAAGACTAATCAAGCTATGTCGATTCTTAGGAACTATGTCCAGACTCAGTGCATATATTTGCAGTAAGAATTAGGTATTATATTGACTTTTTGCCATGCGGCTGTTTTTTACTCTAGAAATCTCAACTGTTTCTTTGGCCTTGGCCATTACTTATTCACTCAGCTCTCTGAGGTAATCCTAGGCAGCATGGCCAAGTCTCATCAACCTATCATATGCTTGTACTACATTATCATGCAGTATGATGTGCCAGTATTCTACATGTCACATTATTACACAGTACAGTGGTACTGTGTACTCCCATATAATAAGGGGGGTCTCTTCCTCAACAGGGGTCTCGGGCGCTAATGCTGTAAGGCGCGTATGACACTTCTGGCATGTATGACATTGCTGAGTCATCCGCGCATGACACCGTGTGTTGTCCTAGCACAACTCCCCCGCCCTTCAGGTGGGAAGCGTCCTCGCTTGTGCTTAGATGCACAGTCGTTAGGCTGATTCGGAGCCCATGGTGTCCCATTCGCTGTCGTCGGACATCACTGGTGGCGGCGTAGGGCTGTACTCCGGCATCAAGGTCACCGGCTCCTCGTCAGCTTCTTCCGGATTAGCGCAGACTCTTTCATCGTTGAGACCTGTCTCATTTTCATCTCTCCAAAGCAGCCCCGCTAGGTATTCACACACCGCTGCGATTGCCCCCACGGGTTGTTCCACCGGTAGAGAGCTGAATAATTGTTTAAGCAAGGCTGCGGGGATGCCATACACGTGCCATCCAGCTCCCATGCCTGGTCTAGGGTCGCCCGACTCTCTGCTGGCGGAGCCGCTCTGCGCCATGTTCTCGTGCCGCCCATAACGGCGTTTGAAGTCGCAGGGGTTCTCGGGGTCGCAAGACTTCAGAGTGGCGATAGGCGCGTTGGTCCAGAAGTGGGTGGGCTTCTTGTAGGGCATACCATACTTACAATACGTAGCCAGATGCGGAGGTGGCAACCCTTGCATGCATCGGCGAGTGTGTAACCCATGAGGAGCTCGGCCACGCGGGTTCTCGATGAAGTAGAAGCTCGGCTGGAGGTACTTGATGATCTCCAGCGTTCTCCGCACTTGTCTGTCAGCACCACGCAAGTTTCGTATCCCTACCGTTTTGGCTTGGCTATACTCCGTGCATGGAGGGCTCGCCCAAATGACGTCAAAGTGCTTGGGCGAGAACTGCCGATAGTCCCAGTGCAGGACGTTTTCGCAGTGAGTGGGCTTCCATCGGTTCTGGATGTCCACCGAGACTACCTCACACCCAGGAAACTGCTTGCTGAACTGTCGTTCGACGGAGCCTGTGCCACAAAACAACACCAAGATCCGCATTGGGCGTCGAGACGGTTGTAGGCGTGCCGCTCCTCGACCAGGTCCTTGGGATGGCATGAAACTAGTGGACGACACCGTCGCGAATGTGCCCACCTCGTCGTCGGCTCGTTCTTCCGGGATCCACGCCATTCCGTCCGCCAGTAACTCTTCAGGATCCGTCAACCATATCGCTCCTGCTGACTCCTCGCGTTTGCGAGTGACTCTGCTCTTTTCACGTTCTTGCCTCTTGGCCTCGACCTTCTCGAACTCCTGCAGAGCGCGGTTAGGTATCCCTTTTCGGCCAACTCCATCGAACTCGAGGTCCTCGCGAGTTTTGCATTCATTGGAGCGCGGCATACCTACCCATTTGACCATGTACTCCGTCCATGTCCGCCCGCCACGTCTCCTCGTGCGTGACCTCTCAATGCACTCCACCGCCATCTCCTTACGACCGCTCACGTCCACAGGGGGAGGCGGAATCTCCGCACTCCTGTCCGCGAACTTGTCCTGGCCCGACTCCACTGGGGTGAGTCTATCCACGGTGAAGACGTCGTGCACCTTCCACTGTGGTGGTAGCTTCAGGCGGTAAGCCGCGGGGGCCCCTCGGTCCTCGGTGGCGAGCTCCATCTGCCGGTCGCTGTGGAAGGCCTCCAGCACCTCCATCGGGCCCAGGCGCTTCTTCAGCAACTTCTTGTGTAGGCCCCGATCCCCGGGCTGGGTGAGATGCGTGGCGTCCACCCACACCATGTCACCTATTGCGTACCGGCGAGCGCGATGGCGAGCATCATACTGGGCCACTTGCTGCTGCTGAGCTACCAGCAACCTATCGCGAGCAGTCTGCAACTGCTGAACAAACTGCCGGGCGGTCTCGTGGGCCGTGCCTTTCTTCACGACGTCCCCTCTCCCCCCCTTGGCGCGGCCCCTACGAGAGGCCAATGCAGCTTCTACGAAGAAGTCGAGCTGCGACGCTGGGGCATGCCCATAGCAAAGCTCGAAGGGTGTGAATCCAGTAACCGCGGACCTGGAGTCGTTAATGGCGTACTCCACCGGGGTGCACCACAAATCCCAGTCTGTCTGGTTTGCGTCAACGTAGGCGCGCAACATGCGCTCCACCGTGTGGTTTGTGTGCTCCGCTTGACAGTCCCCTTGTGGATGGTACGGCGTAGTGGAGGCCACCTGCACCCCTATAAGGCGATGCAACTCCATATGAAAAGCGTCACGGAAGCGAGAGTCCCTGTCACAAACGATCTTCATGGGAGCACCGTGCAGTCGCCAAACATGGTCGAAGTACATTCGTGCCACTTGCTCAGCGGAACTGTCAGAGTACAGCATGGGGACCACGTGCACCATCTTGGACAACTTGTCCGTGAACGTGGCGAAGGCGTCGTAGCCCCGCTCCGTGCGCGGCAGACCTGTGACGAAGTCAATGCTCACCACCTGCCACAGCCTGACCGGGACCTGGAGGGGGTTCAGCTGGCCATCCGGATAGCTGTTCCTCGGGCGGGTCTGCTGGCATATCAAGCACGAGCGGGTCCAGTCGGTGACGTCTTTGTTCATGCGAGGCCACCAGAACCGCCGCACTATCCGAGCAAGAGTCTTATCTCGTCCGGTGTGTCCCGCCGCGGGAGACTCGTGCGCTTCACGCATGACTATCTCTCGAAGGGGAGAGTCGGATGACAACACCAGCTGGTAGCGTCCCTCCGCGATGCGCCAGATCATGTCGTTAACCATACGGAAGGTGTCCGTGCGCTGGTGCGGGGCGGCTAAAAGCTCTTCCTTTAACATCGTGAGGTAAGGGCTACGTTCGTACTCCACGCGTAGTGCTTTCACGAACTGGCATGCTTTCAGTGGTCCTTTGGTTGCGCGTGCCTTGGCCGCTGGCCCTGACGTGACCATAGGCTCGCTTGCACCTTGAGCGGCGGGCGCACGGGCACTCTTCGCTCGAGGCCGAGTCCGGCTGGCCGCTGGCGCCCACACCAGCAGCACGGGCCACCGCAGCGCTGGTCGGCCTCCATCTGGTGACTCAAACAAGCATGTAGGGTGACCCTTGGCATCCTTGAGGTCGAACACCTTGACCACGTGCAGGCCGTACTTGGGCTGGATAAGGGTGCGCCAGGACGCGTCATAGTCCGGCAGTAGGAACATCGCCGACGTGTTTTCTGGGTCGGCGCGCCACTCAGCCATAAAGTGGCGTAGGATCCTCTCAATGAGGTTGCTATCCTTGGTGTAGGGGGGGTTGCACCAGACGTGCTTTCCCCGCCATTGCTGCTTGAGGCACTCCGTCCAATAGGTGTCCACCTGGCGGTTGACGCCCATGGAGTCACAACACGCGTCCACGTCGAACGGGCCGTACTGCGCTGAGATCTCTTCGAACTTCTCCTTTACCAGTTTCCAGTCCTGCCGGTCTACCACGTTATCGTAGTGGGAGCTTGACGCGGGAGGGGAACTTTGTTTGCTGGGAGGGGAAGGACTAAGGGGAGTTGAGGGGGCTGGAGAGGGGGCTTGCTCCGGTTGCGAGCGAGAGCGAGTAGTGACGCTCGCAAGGGTGGCTTCATGCAAGGCGCGCTCCGCGGTGTGCAACGTCTCAGCTGCGTCTTCCCACAGGTCGGGGGTTTCCACCCAGGTGAGCCCATTCAGATGAGTGAGCTCCCCAACGACCAACGGGGGGCTGACCGGAGGTACAGACTCGTCTTCAGAGTCGGAGTAATCAAACGTGGAGTCGAGCACCGAGATGGGGTCTTCAAGGGTCTTGACTTTAGCGGGCTCCTCGGACGGCTCTTCGTCGGTGTCGTCCTCGTCGATTGCACCGAATACTGAGGTGGGATCGGCGGGGGTTGAGCTCTCAGCCGACTCCCTTGGCACACTCTGACGAGGCTCGTCTGTGTCCCGGTCGACCACGCCCTTCTCCTTGAGCCCCAGCCTCCCTGGCGGATGACTGCTTGTAGTCTGGTCGTCTGGATTGGGCGTCCGGAACTACTAGGCATCGGCCAGGTACGTGCTCCATTTGGTGCACGCCCACTTCCACCAAGTCTTCATACCAGCGTGCCTGGCGTCGACTCAGCTCCCGAGCCGGCGCGAAGAGCCACTGCAAGGGTTTGTGGTCACCCATGAGTTTGAAGTCGGTGAATATAAGGTAATGCCTCCACGTCACTGTGGTGCAGTGGTGGATGGCGCACAGCTCCCGCTCCCCAGCGTGGTAGTTCTGCTCGGCCGAGGAGAATTGCCTGCTCTCGAAGGCCAACGGCTGAAGACCTCGTCCCAGGTCTTGCATCAGCACGCCTCCTAGTGCGACCGCACTCGCGTCGGTCTGCACGCAAAATGGGCGAGACCCATCGGCTGCTGAGCGCTGGTCCGGTAGGGCGAGGATTGGTGCTGAAATCAATGCTGACTTCAATCGTTGGAAGGCTTCTTTCTCCTCCTTGCCCCAAGTCCATGGCACTCCCATCTTCGTGAGGCGAGTGAGAGGGTGGGCAATGTGAGCGAAGGACTGGATGTACCGCCGGTAAAAGCCACACATTCCAAGGAATTGGCGCACGTGGGTGACAGTCTCGAGCTCCGGCCAGTCGCGAACCGAGGCAACTTTGTCGCGTTGGGGGCGGCAACCTTCCTTACTGCACACATGGCCAAGGAAGCGTACTGCTCGCATGCACAACTTCAACTTGCTCCGCTTGAGGTATACTTTGTGCTGGCGACAGGCCGCTAATACAGCTCGTACATGGCCGACATGCTGCTCAGGCGTGTCACTGAAAATCATGATGTCGTCCACGAACACTCTGCAGAAGGGTAGGTGTCCGAGGTACTGCGTCATCATTCTTTGCCACGTGCTCGGTGAGTTGCTCAGTCCCATAGGCATGACCAGCCACTCATAAGCTCCAAAGTGGGTGGTCATGGCTGTCTTCTCGATGTCCTCCTGTTCCATGGGAACTTGCCAGAATCCCCACAAGGCGTCTGCAGTGGAGAAGACGGTTGCTCCTTGTAGGTCATCGAGGAGGGTTTGTACGTCAGGAAGAGGGTACTTGTCCTTGACCGTGATCTCATTTATCGACCTGTAGTCGATAACCAAGCGCAACTCCTTAGGGTTGCTCGGCTTCGGCACCATAAGTACCGGACAACCCCAGGGAGACGCCGATGGACGGATGTACCCCTTGGCCAACAGCTCGTCAAGTTGTGCACGAAGTTGCCGAAGCTCCTCTTGCGACAACGACTTGTAGTTACGCCGATGTAGCGGCTGCCCACTCCAGTCGGATCGCAAGCGAATGTTGTTCTTGTAGTCGCGGCTTTGGACGGAGTCAGGCAGCTCCGTACATATGACGTCCCTGAACTCCTCCTCAAGGTCGCGCAGCTGTTGCCATATCTCCGGGGACACTGTCTCGTCAATCTCGTCCGGCTCCTCCGCTTCCATGGCATGGGGCTTGGGCGGCGGTGACGGTGACGGTGGTCCCTCGGCCACAGGAGCGGCCTGCTCTTGAGATAAACCTTCAGTATGGGGCTTCTCGTCGCTCCAGCGCACACGCTTGCGTCGCGGCCGACATTCGCGGAGTAAGCGCCTTCCCTGCTCCAGCGCGGCTGCGGCTTCGGCATGCCAGGTGGGTGGTTTCCCTTGCGCGTGGTCGTCGATTGCTTGGGCACGTACGTGCTCAGGTAATAAAGCAAATGCTCCCAAAGCTTCGCGCTTGCTCTGGAAGAACCCGAGATGTAGGTTGTTGGATGGCGCATTGTCCGCCGGGGGGCCAACAGCACCCTCCAGCGCGACCACGTCAAAGTTTTGTGGGCGGGTGGACTCCACTGTTGCGTACACCTTATCCAAGTGGTCCTCGTCACTGGTGCCTGGGCTGGGCCGCACAGATTCCCGGAGGAGTAGAGCGTCCTCGGCTTCGGAGTCAGTGTCTGACGCGGACACCAGCGCAGGCGCGTCCGTCTCACCCAGATCCGCTTGGGAGGAGTCCATGGCGCCCGCGACTTGGGCGTCTTGCTGCTCAGAGCTAGACGTGGCGCGACGCTCGGACGAAGCGTCCCTGGGCTTGGCGTTGGTCTCGGCGTCGGTCTCTTCGTTACAGGCGACCGCCCCGAAGGTGCCGTCGGGTGCTAGGTACACCACGAAGGCACACTCATCCTTAGATTGGAGGGCTCGAAGGTCCTTGCGTACTCTTTTGGGGTCCAACAAGACTCCTTGTACCAGCGCCATAGCCTTATCCTTGGGTCTTGAGGGGTCTGGCGTTCCCGGAGAGCAGCCTGTAATGACCACTCTCTTGCTTCCAGAACCAAACCGGATGGAACCCCATCGGGAGTAATCCAGGGTGACTACTGGGGAGTGAGAGGCTAGCCAAGGTCCTCCAAGGATAATATCCACGCAAAGATCAATGGGCATCACTCTGAGCTCCAATTGCTTGACGTACAACCCCTTGGTGGTCTCTGCTTGCAGTCGAGGACGGACGCACGTGTTGACATCGTACGACGCGCCATCGGCTACTCGCACTCGCATGGGGTTTTCGTGAGGTCGAGGCGTCAGGGAGGGAATGCTGCGTACAGTCTTGTCCGAGATAATGTTGGTGGAGCACCCACTGTCCACCAGCACCTTTACGCGACGACCGTTCACGTACGCCCAGAACAACAACAAGGTGGGGGCCTTGGAATTGTTGATCTGTCGAGGTGGCGCTCGCGATGTTGATACGGCCGCCAAGAGATCACTCCAGCCAGGGCTCATGTCCCCACTGTCGATGATGCTGTTGAGCTGGCATATGAAGGGGTCGTCCTTGGCATGAGGGTCGCCTAGGTCAGGAGGGTCGTCCATGTCAGAGTCCCATGGTAACTCGTAGGTGCCTGCATCGGCCAAGAGCCCTTGAGCGGTGGCTGTCTGCACCAGGTCCCTGGGTGGGTGATCAGGTGGGTACAAGGCCACTTGGATGACCTTGTCCTTCGCTGCTCGCGCCATATCATTCGTCGCCAAGTCACTTGCGTACTGGAGGAGTCCCTCTTCTACTTCCTCTTGCGCTTGTTCCTTGGCTAAGATGTGCAGTAGCTCTTCGTCTATAGGAGAGTCCCGCTCCAAATATGGGAGGCCACTGGCATAATCCCGCTTAAGCTTCTCTCGTTGGCGAACCTTCTCCAGCCCACTGAGCCACCTCCTCCTTGGTGCTCCTTCAGCTCGAGCTGCATGGGTCGGTGACAGCCATGGTCGGGGGCGGTCACTCCATGTGGTTGAGGTTGCCTCGACAGTCGTGTTGTCGTTAGGTGAGGGCGTACGAGGTCGACGCCCAAGCTGGATGTCTTGACGTCGTCGTCGGTATTCTTGCAGCCTTTTAAGTTTGTTAAGGGCTGCGGGTAAGGGTGACCGAGCTCGAGCTTCTCGCTTGTTGGCGGTAACCGCGCTGTGCGTTGGTGACCGCGTGGGTCCTCGGCTGCTGCGTCGATGCCCGGCTCTCCAAAGCGGTGGGCTCGTGCTCCGCGGAGGTGTACGGGGCGGTGCAAGGTCCGTTTCCAGAGCCTTGATGGAGGACCTCAAGCCCCGTGTGCCCACTTTGGAGCGTAAAGCGCTCGTCCCTTGCCCTCGGACAGCTCGAAATTGCCAACCTTGCAATGGTTGGCCCGTTGGCTCCAAGTGCACGCGGTAGCTCTCGGTCACCTTCAGGGTACGTCGGTGCCGTTTCTCAACGTGCTGGGAGTCGTCTGTGAGGTCCTCGCTCGTACACACTGGAGACTTGGCTTCCTTGCGAAGGCGAGCTTCGACCACTTGACGCTCCGGCGCGGGAGGAGGGTTAGTCATCGCCCGCGAGGGTAGCATGTTGAGCTCATCGGAGTCTAGGTATCCTGTGCAAGGAGCACTCCGCCTTTGACGTCGACGGGCTCTTCTCCACTTCTCCCACAACTGCTGCTCCGAGAGGTAGGAGGGGGGCTCATCGCGGGGATGTGGGCCCGAGCTCATTGGGACTTGGAGGGTACTCCGAGCTCGAGGGAGTCCTCCGCGGCAAAATCCATTAGTTCCTTTGGCAACACCGCGTTGAGCACGTCGCAGTATTCATCCGTTTCCACTTCGTGCATGACCATGTCCAAAGTTTCAGCTAGAAGTGCTTTGGCCCACTCCTTCTTACGAAGAGCAGCCTGTGGGCACTCTCGAGCATAGTGCGCTTTGCTTTGGCACAACCTGCAACCAGTGTACTCCGGGGAGCCCAGACGTTGCCCAGTAGGAGTTGCACCCGCGGCGGGACGATCTTCGGCTAGAGCTAGCAGCTCCTCCGAGACCTCCACCGCTGCCAGTAGCTGCACTGGCGCTCTCCTACTCGTCGCGTTGTTCAAATGCAACTCCGCCTCAATGGCGTATTCCAGCGCTAGGCGTCGACTGGTTGGAAGGGCGCGGTCGAGGAGGATCAAGGGGGTCCTCTTCCGCTCTGCAATCTCGAACGCCTCCTTCCGTACCTCCGCGGATAAGCCCGAGAGGAAGACGTCCAGGAGGTCGGATTCCGGAACCGGAGTGGTGAGCTCGTGTGTCGCCAACATGGTCACCACGCGATGGGCTAGATGTAGTCCATCCCAAAACTCGCGCACTTTGCGCGGTGTCGCCATGCGTCCTTGAGTTTGGCGTACTCGGCGTAGGAACGAGCCCAAGGTGGCCATTTCACTCTTCAGCGGCACGATCAACTTCGCCAGCGGCACGATGACCTTCTCAAGGTTCAATGACTTGTCCGCTTCGGCATCCAAGAGAACCCCTCGCAGCTCCGTTCCTTCGGAGCTAGGTGTAGGGAAGCAGTGCTGGGTGATCTCCTTCAACAAAATATGCACCGAGAGAATCGGCTCTCCGAACTCGAATGCTCCGTTGGGCACGTTGCATGGGGTGTTCATCGCGAGGAGCACCACCGGAAGGGTCAAGCACCTGTCGAACTCGTCCACGAATCGTAACAGCGGGCCGAAGGGGTTCGTGGACCCCTCCAACGGTGCTGAGTACAAGGACATGATGTCCTTCGCGGCCTTGAGGGCATATGAGTGCCTCGTGTACTCCTCCCTTTGCTGCCTGCCATCATTGTACGAGGACCTCCTACTCGAACCGAAGCTGTAGGACGTCTCATCGTCGGGCGGATCGTCACCGCCTCCGCCCCCGCCATGGCCGCGACGTCCATCTCCAAGATTCCGCGAGGGGTCGCTAGGCGCGTCAGAAGTGGGGTCGCCAGGCGGCTCATTCCCCTCCCCTTGATGGCCACCGGGTCCTCCCGGGTCGTCACCATCGTCATCACCATCGCCTCCATCGTCGTCGCCTCCGCCGCCCCCACTGGTCCCACCAATTGCTGAGGATGGCCTCGGGGTCACTGAAGGGAAGCGGTCAAAGGCTCCCGGCCAAACCCCGCGCGTGCAATATATACACAACGGCAGGAATTGAGTGGTTTCCGACAAGTCTGAAAGAGCTGTAAGCCCGCAATTCCATATGGCTACAGGGGGCTGCGGGCTACGAGCGCATCTCGAGCACGGAACGTTGGACGTGCTGGACGCGACTTCGTCGTACACGCAACAAACGATCGCCGTTCCCGCCAGAGGTGGTGAAGGAAGTTGAGAGGCCGGGGCTTCGGAGACCGGCGGTCCACACCCAGACGCTAGGTCATGGTCTCGGTACCTTCTTGCTACGTCACAGAACATGCGTTCCGCTTCCATCTTGCCCACGTGGCCAGGTAAGTGCTCCTCCACGTGTGCACGGATAGCGGTAACGGCTGGCACACTAATGGACCTCCAATCCATTTTGGCTAGGCGGTTATGCACACTCGTGCGGGAAGATGCACGCTTGGAGGCGTCCTCCTCGAACGTCACGCCTTTGTGGCCCCGTACGTCCACAGTCGTGGCTGACGGGGGCACCATCAGAGCCTCGTGTTCAGCTTCTTGAGCGTCACTTGTGACGATCGCATAGCTCGCGGGGGTATTAGGTGGTTGTTCTGGCCGTGAGTGCGCTCGTCCGTCAGCGGCTTCAAGGGCGGCCTGCACCACTATCTTGCTCTCCGCCACTTGTTGCTCCAGCAGTCGTTGCTCTCGAGCTGCTTGGTCAAGTTGATGGCGTTGCTCTTCCGCGGCGCGCTGCATTTCTCGAAGTTGTTGGTGATGACGTGCAGCTTCCTCCGCCTGCGATGCTACAGCTTGCTCATGCTGATGCGAGACAACGTCCGCGGCATGCTGCATGCGCGCTATCTGCTCCTCAGCAGATTCGAGAGCGGCCCGTCGCGCTTCTTGGCACACCGTGGTGCGGAGCTCCTGATGCATCCGGGTTGCTTCCTCCACGGCATTGTGCATGTCCATGCGCAACGATGTGAGCTGCGCTTGGTGCGCAGTGGCCGCATCTAACGCGACTCGTTCGGACTCCTCTTGCAGCTCTCGTAGTTGCCGCTCGTGTCGCGTGACTTGAGCTTGGCGCCGCCGTTGGCGTCCACCCTTTTGCCGAGAGCTCCTTGATGAAGAGGTGTGCGAGGCGTCAGAGGAGAGCGCTTCAGTAGAAGATGTTTGACACGATGAAAGTGTGGACTTCTCCTCATTGGACGTAGAGGTGGAGTCGTACATCAGTTTACCTTCGTCCCTGCGACGTCGAGCCTTGGCGAGCTTGCGCTTGGCCAACTTCTGCCGCTTCCGCTCCTGCTTCGCCACCTCCTTCTCGTGGGCTAACTCCGTCAAAGCCTGGACACGTACAGCACGTTCTCGTTGTGTGGGTCGTGGGGCGGATGAAGCTTTTGATCGAGGTGGTTGTGGGGCGGAGTCAGCGGAATGAACGTCTTCCTCATCGATCGTGGAGTCATCTTCAGACGACAAGACGCCATAGGGGTTGCGGCTAGGTACAGATTGTACGCCATGCTGTTGAACACTTGCTCCCAAGGTGGTTGTACGCCTTAGAGTCTTTATCACCTCCTCGACGCTCACTCCCAACCGCACCAGCCTTGCAGGCCGGTTGGCTGGGATGGTCGTGACGAGTGGTCGTGCAGAGTGGAGGTGATGATAATGGTGGCTTGCTGAGGTAACATGCGACAGAAGGAGTCCACGAGATGGGATCACGCGTTGCTCTCCACTCTTCGTTCTCAGCTGCACCTCCCATGTGATTGCAGCGATGGAGTCTTCTTGGCCACACAGGCGGCGAAGATGTCTACGCAAGGTCGCCCATTGCTTCGGGGTCACGTCAGGCGTGTCCGTCAGAGCTGACCACTCGTGGAGGACTTCGCGCTTCACATGTTGTTCACGCTGGACCGCAAAGGTGGTGCACTTGGAAGCGAAGTCCACGGTAGCCTTCCACGCTTTCATACACTTCCTCACGTAGAACTCGGACCGGGCGATGTTGCACGCCGTGATTTCGAGAGTGATCTCTTTTACACGACGTTGTTCTTCTCGCCATGCACTCAAGAGCCGGGACGCCAATCGTGAACTTGCGTGTCCAGCAAAATCTTGCTTTTTGCGTTGGACCTGGTTCTTGCGGTGAACTCGCTTGTGCCATGCTGTAAGGGAAACACGCATGCGTGCGAGACGGGCACGTAGGTGCCATGTCGTAAGTGCGGATGAAACACGCCCGCTGAGCACTCGTGCTGTCCAAGTACTCCACCAATTACGCAACGCGCATACAGCTAGAATATCCACTGCTACAGCCTGGCGTGCCAGCTTGACGCTCCACTCGTTCACGCTTGACAAATCGCGCTCGCCACTTGGAGGTGCGCTTTCACGCCTAGGCGTAAATATGTTGCTCTCATGGGTCAGGTTTCCAACGTGATGCTCTGGTGCTAGAGGCAAATGGTCAACTACAGCTTCGCTATGAGGTGATGATCTCAAATTATGAGCGGTGGCTATAGCGACCGTGTTGAGCTCCTCGAGAGCTGGTTGGCTACGTTGTAGACCCGAGGCACCTGCACCCCCCGCACGCTGCTGGGGTGTAGAGTAGCACCCAGACATACGTACAGCGGCAGATACCAGCCCAGGAGAGTCACGCGAGCCGTCGGGGAAATTCGTGGGCGTGGCAGGCAGCGATGCTTGGGTGCGACGTTCCTCTTGAGGTAGAGGCGCGCTCGCCAAAAGCGCGTATTCGCCCTCCAGAGAGCGTTGTACTGCTCCCCCCCCTGCTGCCCCGCCGCGCCCCGGCTGGCGCCTCCCACTCCGGGACAAAGTACGGGGTGGGCCCCAAAGCCCCAAGCCCATCCCGGAGCTGAAACACCCGGGCCGAGCTAGAGAGCCCGGAGGGCCCAGAAGCAACTTCCGCCACTCCCGAGCGCCGCTGAGGCGGAACATACAGCGAAGAAGCCCGCCGCGAAGAGGACATTGAAAACGTTGCCTAAGCTGGTGGAGAAACGCAGCAATCTGATTCCGAAAAATCTGCCAGCGCTTCCGCCGTACAGGCGCAAGTGTTAAGAGCGAAGACAGAAGCCCAACAGCAAATAAACAACTGCCGCTACCAAATCCCAATCAAAGTTTTCCAGCGAACTCGAAGAGGCAAGACGAAAACAAATCGAGCAAAATTGGCCAACGATCGGCTCACGGAAGGTAAAGCAACGTTGCAGCGCGATACCACTTAGGGTTAGTCACTGCTAAGAACGCTAGAGCGCTGCTGAGCCTAAGGGCAAAGAACGCAAGCCGCATCTGCCAATTCAGAGAGCATTTTCGAATTCCAAAGCATAAATTTGCGTAATCCCACTCAGTCGCAAAGACATCCGACGAAGAACACGCACGCTAGCGGAATAGCGCTAATCTGAAGCTGCATCACGCCAATTCCGAGCCAAAGAAGAACATTGCGCACACATCCCAATCGCAGAGGGTAGTGCAGACGAAGATCTCGCGGAAAACGCCGACCAATTGGCACAATTCCCGAGAAGAATTAACGGCGCAAAGCTGCTAGCGAGCAAGAAAAACGACGAGTTGTTGACCAGCGCGTCAGAGCGCGAACATAAGGCCAGCGGCCAGAAGTACAATTTTGACCATTCCCAAACTCGAATTCAAGCAGCACCCGCAAAAATTGCCATAATTTGTAAAGGTAATTTGCGAGTCCCAGGCGCAGAGCGAACGCTAGACGAAAGATAGCTCTGGGCCGACTGTATTTTTGCAGCTGGGCGCTTTTAGGCCCTAAAAGCGCCTGCTTTCGGGAATCCAGTGTAAACCATCATCTCGCAACGCGCTGAAGAAGAAATTCAATCCAGATTGGTCATAAAAGACAACTTATTTGAGCATTGAGCACCAACTAGCCGAAAGGAATTGAAGCGAAGCTGCTGGCCAGTGAGGCCCGGGGTACCCGTAACGCACTAGCAGTGCGAGAGCTCAAATATCATCCGAAGAATAGGAGAACACACAAATTCGCCCGAAAAGCTATAATCGTAAAACAGAAAAAACGTGTGGAAGCGGTGGTGGCGGTGGTGGTGCGTAGCACACTGATACCATTTTGTAGGAGGCAGTACTAAACCTCTACTTGACAGTGACTGTGAAACTACTTGTGGATCATATATAGTGCAAGGTTCTATATTATGCACTATATAAGACTAATCAAGCTATGTCGATTCTTAGGAACTATGTCCAGACTCCTTGCATATATTTGCAGTAAGAATTAGGTATTATATTGACTTTTTGCCATGCGGCTGTTTTTACTCTAGAAATCTCAACAGTTTCTTTGGCCTTGGCCATTACTTATTCACTCAGCTCTCTGAGGTAATCCTAGTCAGCATGGCCAAGTCTCATCAACCTATCATATGCTTGTACTACATTATCATGCAGTATGATGTGCCAGTATTCTACATGTCACATTATTACACAGTACAGTGGTACTGTGTACTCCCATATAAGGGGGGTCTCTTCCTCAACAGGGGTCTCGGGCGCTAATGCTAGCTGTAAGGCGCGTATGACACTTCTGGCATGTATGACATTGCTGAGTCATCCGCGCAAGACACCGTGTGTTGTCCTAGCACATGTTGCCTAAATGTCGACACCTCTACCTTCCATCCTTTCCCTTTCATGGTTTTGTGGTGATTAATTAATCATGAGGAGAGCGCTCCTTCAAGTTTGTCCTGTGTTTCAGGTAGTGTCTCTCTTCCTAGGGAGTCGTAGATGTAAGCCTTTATGTGTTGTTCATATGTGATTCGGAGGGTTATGAGCTTCCAATGTTTGCCATTGCTGACCCCAAAGTGAGTCCTCAAATGTTTGCCCAATGCGTTTCTAATAAGGTGTTAAAATAATTGGTTCTCCCGTTTCCAGTTTTGACAGAAGTTCGCCGTAGCTGATAGGGGGAATCGAGCTTGTGTCCTGGGTCCTAAGGGCCACATCTAGTTGTTCGGAGTCAATCCCTTCTCCGTTGTATCCTCTTTCTGTTCCCGAGTTGTCATTGCTTGGTGTCAGTGACGCATTTGTCTGCCCTCCTCTTCCTCTCACGATTTCTTTTTTGATCCTTGGCGGGTCTGGTGTATTGCTTCCAATATGTGTGGCATTTACCGTCTTACTTGGTGACGTCCTTGTTCCTGGCTCCAGGTTTACGAGCTTCGGATCTCGTCTATGGTTACTGATTTTGGCTGTTCCTGTGTGGGTGTTAAGTTTCTGTTCCCTTCCTGCTGCTGATATCCTTAGTTTCCTCCTAGCTGGTTTGTGTAGGGGTTTGTTAATGCCATGTTCGGTCCGTCTGTTCCTCTTGTGTGTTGTGATAATTCTTCCTGATGCATCCCCTGACGGCTTGTATTGAGAATTTTGCTGTAGTTTCCTTCTATACTGTAGTCGTGTCTTAGTTTTGATGTGAGCCCATCTGATCCAGGTTCTGGCTGGGCCCTGGTTTGTTTTTGTCACTTTTGTTTTGTTGTTTGCTAGTCAGGAAGCCATGTGCCAAAGAAGAATTAGCGGCCCTTGTGATGCAGTGAGTTCCTCTCTCATCAGTCTCCTTTGGGAGAGTGCATAGTGGGTCATGATGTGAAGGGTGATGGTTGCCATACCTTCGATTGGAGCGCTCATTCGATTTGTTGTTGCATATGTCTTCATACATGTCTGGCACATTTGTAGTCCCCTTGATGCCCCCCCTGTTACCATGGGGATTTGTTCCGCAGGCGGTTAGAGATCCTGTCATAGGCCATTTGTTGCAGCAGAAACTTATATAATTTACACAATATCCGGGGTTTTCTGGGCGATCCCCCGTTGGCAAGGCGGACACCGTGCTAGGCCACGGTGCTCCAACGAAGCAGGTGTACGGCTGTTTTGTCATTACTATTTTTCCTTTCTAGGTTTCTGTGGGTTGCTTGCAGCTTTCTGCTTATCTTATATCATTGCTAGAACAGGTGAGCTGATCTCCTTCGGACCTATCTTAGCCACTGACATTGTTGAAAGATCTATTCAGCTTCTTCTTGGTCATTCCCACGGAGCCTGGAGTGCTCCTGTCTGTCTTCTCACCCTTCCCCTTCTGGTCAGGTGTGAGGCTCGCTTCTCCTCCCTGGAGCATCCTCTCCCCATAGCACATGCATTTGATGTGGTTGGGCCTTGCAATCTTGTCTTCGCCGTGAGTGGTTGAGCTGCAATACCCGAAGCCTTGGAAGAAGGAGAGTGTCAACTTCCCCCTCTCTTGGCCCTGAACCAGGACCTGAATCTCGGTGGGAAAGGACATGATTTGTGGGGGTTCTTTCTCGTCGGTGAGATAGGCATCTCCTCCCTTCTGCAGTGGCTCGCCGTCCTCACCCTTCTTCATCTTGAGCAGGCACCTGTCGTGTGTTTTCCATCTTCCCTGGCTTGTTACCCTCCGTTTGATACACTTTAGTCCTTGTTAGGTTTTGTAACTTATGTGGTACGGTTTGTTGTTTTGCAAAAGGTTGAACTATGCTCACAGTGTGTTTCATTATTGCTCTTGCTTTCACGGCTTGAGCTGAGAGGGAACGAAACACATACTATTACCTTTTGGTGGTTACTGTATTGGAGATGGGATGGATGCAGTCGTGTATACACATTTTCCTCCACTAGCTCGGCTGTCATGGGGTGCTTGAGGAGGTAACTAGCAACGTTCGCCGCCTTCATCGGCATTCGGTTCCCGTGTTTGCTTGACGGCTTCCATGCCCATCGGGCTTCCCAGTACAAATCATCCACATTGTGGACCCTGACCGTCCAGTCCGTTCCATTTGCTGTCTTCATCCTCATCTAACTGAACTGCATTGCTTAGTTCCCCGCTCCGGATCTTAGCTGTTGTCTCCTTTATTGCTGCCCTGTCCACCTCATCTCTGGACAGTACCGTAAACATTTGTAGGAGGCAGTACTAAACCTTCTACTTGACAGTGACTGTGAAACTACTGATGGATCATATATAGTGCAAGGTTCTATATTATGCACTATATAAGACTAATCAAGCTATGTCGATTCTTAGGAACTATGTCCAGACTCAGTGCATATATTTGCAGTAAGAATTAGGTATTATATTGACTTTTTTGCCATGCGGCTGTTTTACTCTAGAAATCTCAACTGTTTCTTTGGCCTTGGCCATTACTTATTCACTCAGCTCTCTGAGGTAATCCTAGTCAGCTTGGCCAAGTCTCATCAACCTATCATATGCTTGTACTACATTATCATGCAGTATGATGTGCCAGTATTCTACATGTCACATTATTACACAGTACAGTGGTACTGTGTACTCCCATATAAGGGGGTCTCTTCCTCAACAGGGGTCTCGGGCGCTAATGCTGTAAGGCGCGTATGACACTTCTGGCATGTATGACATTGCTGAGTCATCCGCGCATGACACCGTGTGTTGTCCTAGCACAACTCCCCCCCCTTCAGGTGGGAAGCGTCCTCGCTTGTGCTTAGATGCACAGTCGTTAGGCGGATTCGGAGCCCATGGTGTCCCACTCGCTGTCGTCGGACATCACTGGTGGCGGCGTAGGGCTGTACTCCGGCATCAAGGTCACCGGCTCCTCGTCAGCTTCTTCCGGATTAGCGCAGACTCTTTCATCGTTGAGATCTGTCTCATTTTCATCTCTCCAGAGCAGCTCCGCTAGGTATTCACACACCGCTGCGATTGCCCCCACGGGTTGTTCCACCGGTAGAGAGCTGAATAATTGTTTAAGCAAGGCCGCGGGGATGCCATACACGTGCCATCCAGCTCCCATGCCTGGTCTAGGGTCGCCCGACTCTCTGCTGGCGGAGCCGCTCTGCGCCATGTTCTCGTGCCGCCCATAACGGCGTTTGAAGTCGCAGGGGTTCTCGGGGTCGCAAGACTTCAGGGTGGCGATAGGCGCGTTGGTCCAGAAGTGGGTGGGTTTCTTGTAGGGCACACCATACTTACAATACGTAGCCAGATGCGGAGGTGGCAACCCTTGCATGCATCGGTGAGTGTGTAACCCATGAGGAGCTCGGCCACGCGGGTTCTCGATGAAGTAGAAGCTCGGCTGGAGGTACTTGATGATCTCCAGCGTTCTCCGCACTTGCCTGTCAGCACCACGCAAGTTTCGTATCCCTACCGTTTTGGCTTGGCTATACTCCGTGCATGGAGGGCTCGCCCAAATGACGTCAAAGTGCTTGGGCGAGAACTGCCGATAGTCCCAGTGCAGGATGTTTTCGCAGTGAGTGGGCTTCCATCGGTTCTGGATGTCCACCGAGACTACCTCACACCCAGGAAACTGCTTGCTGAACTGTCGTTCGACGGAGCCCGTGCCACAAAACAACACCAAGATCCGTATTGGGCGTCGAGACGGTTGTAGGCGTGCCGCTCCTCGACCAGGTCCTTGGGATGGCATGAAACTAGTGGACGACACCGTCGCGAATGTGCCCACCTCGTCGTCGGCTCGTTCTTCCGGGATCCACGCCATTCCGTCCGCCTGTAACTCTTCAGGATCCGTCAACCATCTCGCTCCTGCTGACTCCTCGCGTTTGCGAGTGACTCTGCTCTTTTCACGTTCTTGCCTCTTGGCCTCGACCTTCTCGAACTCCTGAAGAGCGCGGTTAGGTATCCCTTTTCGGCCACCTCCATCGAATTCGAGGTCCTCGCGAGTTTTCCATTCATTCTCGGAGCGCGGCATACCTACCCATTTGACCATGTACTCCGTCCATGTCCGCCCGCTACGTCTCCTCGTGCGTGACCTCTCAATGCACTCCACCGCCATCTCCTTACGACCACTCACGTCCACAGGGGGAGGCGGAATCTCCGCACTCCTGTCCGCGAACTTGTCCTGGCCCGACTCCACTGGGGTGAGTCTATCCACGGTGAAGACGTCGTGCACCTTCCACTGTGGTGGTAGCTTCAGGCGGCAAGCCGCGGGGGCCCCTCGGTCCTCGGTGGCGAGCTCCATCTGCCGATCGCTGTGGAAGGCCTCCAGCACCTCCATCGGGCCCAGGCGCTTCTTCAGCAACTTCTTGTGTAGGCCCCGATCCCCGGGCTGGGTGAGATGCGTGGCGTCCACCCACACCATGTCACCTATTGCGTACCGGCGAGCGCGATGGCGAGCATCATACTGGGCCACTTGCTGCTGCTGAGCTACCAGCAACCTGTCGCGAGCAGTCTGCAACTGCTGAACAAACTGCCGGGCGGTCTCGTGGGCCGTGCCTTTCTTCACGACGTCCCCTCTCCCCCCCTTGGCGCGGCCCCTACGAGAGGCCAACGCAGCTTCTACGAAGAAGTCGAGCTGCGACGCTGGGGCATGCCCATAGCAAAGCTCGAAGGGTGTAAATCCAGTAACCGCGGACCTGGAGTCGTTAATGGCGTACTCCACCGGGGTGCACCACAAATCCCAGTCTGTCTGGTTTGCGTCAACGTAGGCGCGCAACATGCGCTCCACCGTGTGGTTTGTGTGCTCCGCTTGGCCGTCCCCTTGTGGATGGTACGGCGTAGTGGAGGCCACCTGCACCCCCATAAGGCGATGCAACTCCATATGAAAGGCGTCACGGAAGCGAGAGTCCCTGTCACAAACGATCTTCATAGGAGCACCGTGCAGTCGCCAAACATGGTCGAAGTACATTCGTGCCACTTGCTCAGCGGAACTGTCAGAGTACAGCATGGGGACCACGTGCACCATCTTGGACAACTTGTCCGTGAACGTGGCGAAGGCGTCGTAGCCCCGCTCCGTGCGCGGCAGACCTGTGACGAAGTCAATGCTCACCACCTGCCACAGCCTGACCGGGACCTGGAGGGGGTTCAGCTGGCCATCCGGATAGCTGTTCCTCGGGCGGGTCTGCTGGCATATCAAGCACGAGCGGGTCCAGTCGGTGACGTCTTTGTTCGTGCGGGTATATATGCGGTTTTACCGGGTAAAACTTTATGGGGGGTGGTAATACCGGTAAAAATACCGGTAATACCAGGGGGTGGTAATACCGCGGAATTACCATTTGAAATAGAATTATAAACCTTTCTAGCAGAGCCTTCATGGACGGACATGCCTCCACAATTGTATGTGATCAACCTCAAACTGAACACAACACATTTACAATGTTATTTGCTATGTTTTCGATATGTCTAAGTTGCCTATTCGTGGGTCGGCAAAGTGCAGTGAAACCTAATTACACATATTAAGCGAGACCCTCGATATATATTTACGTAAGTAGAGTGCTATCAATTCAGTTTACGACCAATTGCACAATAGTAAGGCCCTCGACATATTTTCGCACAACGAAGCAGAGTGGTGTTTAACAAAATTTTAAATAGATACGTAGTCAGTCATTCTTTCGCAAGTAAACCCAGTCGCCCAGTTCATGCTGTTCATCATCTACATTGACATACTTATCCAGCGCAAGGTGTGAGCCACGCAGACCCTCACTCCACAAAATGTCATAGTTGTGGCGCCTACGGCGTCCTGCAAACTTTTGAACTTTCCCTACTTCCCATATGCACGTGCGGCTCTCAACATGCTCCCATAACATCATGGCATACAATTCCCGAAGATCCTCGACACCCTGCAATAAACCAACAGGTTTGGGAACAAGGGTAAAGCCCTTGGGGACAACAAAGTCATCCACATCCATCTCGGCAGCCTGATCTTCACTACCACCATCGTCCTCTGACTCCTCTTCAGAATCAGATGCACTTCTCAGCTGAGCTTGTCCAGAAGCGGGCAAGTTTTGCTGAGCAACCTCAAACTGTAGCGAATCAAAGAGC
>LGRX02014857.1:0-36292 GCA_001247695.2 Cymbomonas tetramitiformis
CCTCTGGACTCTCTTCCTTTCGTCCAGCTGTGCGCCCACTGTGCGCGCCAACGGACGGCGTTCTCATTGGCGGACGGCGTTCTCATTGGCTCGCGCAGTACACAAGTAGGTGGGCCGTCCAACGGCACCGCACCACGCCCTCTGCGGCAAACCAAACCAAGTCGAGGAAACGTCGCTCACCTCCAAAGATCGTCCGGCATGTACAACCTGGTAGCTGCCAACGGAGTGTGGAGCAGCGCTCGGGGGAAGCACCTTGCGTCGGCCGCCGTCCTGCACACCGGCGTCTGCCGCCACGTCTTGGCCCGCAGCAAGCTCCTCGAACACGAGCTCCACGTCGCGCAGCAGGCGGTGAAGCTCAGGTCCCCGCGCGTGGCTCAAAGGCACGAGGTCGCGCGGCGTGGATCCCTCGGCGTCGGTGGCAAAGACGAGGGCATCGGCCATGGGAGCTAGCTGGTGCGCGTGCACGGGGTTCTCCGGCAGCGGCAGCAGGCCGACGGTGATCAGCAGCCACTCGGCGGTGGCCTTGTTCCCGGCAGCCGACAGCCGGTGCAGCAGATGCTCCACCTCGAGCAGCACGGTCAGCCCACCCTGCTGCTGCAGCGCTGCGGCAATTGCGGGTGTGAGCCGCGCCCCGTGCCGTAGCAGCCGTTGCGCCGTTGCAAGCCGGGCCTCTTTACTTGTTGGGTCCGTCACCATACGCTCTACACACACCTGGGTCAGAGTCCCACGCTCACACACACTGAACGGCATGAGATCGGCCAACAAAAGCCAGCCCACCATCATCCCAGTGGATGTGAGAAGCAAATCAAGAGCAGGGCGGGGCCGTGACAAGATACCACAAACTCATACATATTCCCAACCCATATGCAAAGCAGCATGGAAAGATGATACGATGTGACCGATCATCGCCCAACAATAGTTGGTCCCAGGGTTACGGAGTAATCGGCCCCTGCTGGCATGCCCCCCAGTGGCTCATGGTCAATGGATGGGACCCGTTGGCCGTCCCCGTGAACAACAAGATGCCAGTACCACATAACGTGGTTGTCGATCACCAGTCCCCCGGCAGGTGAAAACGCCCCAATGCACTGGACATAAATAGAGCCAGCCGCAGACAAATCCCCGACGCTCTCGAAGAGACAGTACCCGTCAGAAGGGTACCACAGGGACAGCCACATCCCATCATCCAAAGCACTGCAGTGGCCGTCCCCGTGAACAACAAGATGCCAGTACCCCATAACGTGGCTGTTGATCACCAGTCCCCCAGCAGGTGAAAAAGCCCCAAGGCACTGGACATAAATAGAGCCAGCCGCAGACGAATCCCCGACGCCCTCAAAGAGGCAGTAGCCGTCATGAATACCATAATAATAGTACCAGTCATGTGGAGTTGGTGCGGGGGGTAGAGGGCTACAGACGCAAGTTGGTGGTGGGTGCGCAAGTTCGGATGAGGGCAACCCAGTTGATCATTCTCAGCCCCTTGAGACAACCCTTGGACATTCTGGCCGTGGCGTGGGTGGGCAAGCTCTTTTGAGACCAGGCTCTAGGGCGTGTAGGGGGCAGCGGGGTGTTGTCTGTGGGATGTGGGCTTGGTGGTGGATGGGTGGCTCGATTGGCGGAGATGAGCCGGCTTCAGAGACACAACCCAGTGCGCCGGCAGGGCGGTCACAGAGGGGCTCAGGTGGTCCAGTGAGGCTCAGAGCAGAGGGCGGTCTGCGCGTGAGCTTGGTGGTGGAGATATGGCTCGCGCAGCACGGGGGGCAGGGATGAACCGGCTTCAGGCACAAGGCGGCAGTGCGCTGGCGTTGCGGATGCATATGGTATCGGGTGGGCTCAGCGAGGCTTGGGGGTTCCCATTCTTTACGAGTGAGCTCCGGAGATTCCGGATAAGTGTCTCGATGTGAGTGCAGAATCCGTTGATCCCCGGCGTGGGTACATAGCGCAGCCGGTCTTCTGTGGCTACGGGGTGCCAAAGGAATCGGCACAGGATACGTACACACACACACACTGGGGAGCGGGGCTTAGGGGGTCCCATTCTTCACGAGTGAGCTCCGGAGATTCCGGATAAGTGTCCCGAAGTGTGTGCTGAATGCTTTGATCCCCGGCGTGGGTACATAGTTTTGGAATTCAGAGTCGGGTAAGTTGCAAAAAGCGAGCGCTAACTTTCATTATCAAAAGATATACCAATTCGCAGCTCGAAGCGCCACGAACATTGCCGCTCAATCATTACTGATTGGCCAGTCTAAGTGAAAGTTCGCTATTTAGTTAGTTATGACGTGCCACTGCCAAGTTCATAACGACTGCAGTGACACGTCTGCGATGGGCCGTGAACTATTACACACTGTGTCTTGCCGATGGTCATCATGTGATCCAACGGCCACGATTAGTTCAGCAGATCTAGATCTAGATCTAAGGGTTTCATAGGGTTTCTTCAGGGTTTCTTCAGGGTTTGATCATCCTGACTGCTGTACAGGGCCTAGACAGTCATGCTTTACATCAAACTGATCAGCAGACACTGCAGATTCCAACACCCCTTCTAAAGGGTGACTGTCTAGTTATCCTACTGCCAGTTCTTGGGAATGGTGCCCCTTCAGTCAGCAATGCCCAGTTCTTGGGATGGTGCCCCTTCAGTCTTCTGGCTCCAGCTCCAGTCTTTGGGATGGTGCCCCTTCAGCTCCAGTTTATGGGGATGGTGCCCCTTCAGTCTTCATTGGTCTCCACGAGGCAGGTTCATGATACCCAGTCGCTCTCGGTGTACACGAAATATAGGGAGTGCCAGGGGCTTGGTCATGATGTCAGCGGTGTTATCATCAGTTCCAGTGTATAGCGCCTCTGTGTCCTTGGCCTTGATCAGCTCCCTGATGTACATGTTCCTCACCTCGATGTGCTTGGACCTGGAGTTGTTCACGTAGTTGGTAGCCAGGTGAATAGCTCCCTGGTTGTCACAATACATAGGGACTGGTCTGCATATGTCTACCAGTGAGTCCAGCACGTTGAGGACATACTTCACCTCCCGAGCTCCCTCTGACATGGCTATGATCTCGGCCTCAGTAGTGGACAGGGACACAGACTTCTGGATCATAGACGAGAAGATAACCAGACTCCCACATAGGAATACTGCAATACCAGAGGTGCTCCTTCTGGTTACCTTGCACCCAGCATAATCGGAGTCAGTGTAGATAGATAGGGGCAAGGGCCTGCTTGGTCCAGTGCCACCCCCCCCAGGCACTGAAGCAGTGCGCAGCACCAGCTCGTAGTCCTTGGTGCCCTTCAGGTACCTCACCACCTGCTTCAGGGCCATGAAGTGCTCTGGACCATACGTGGTGCAGAACCTCGAGAGAACTGATACCGCTGCCATGATGTCAGGCCGGCTGCAGCGAGCCACCCACTGCAGCTGCCCCAGAAGAGCCCGGTAGGGCATAGCTCCCTTGCCATCAGCAGGAGCTAGTGCAGTGCCAGGTGACATTGGTAAGCTTGCTGGTTTGGCAAAAAGAGCAAACAGAGCATAAAAAGAGCAAAAAAAGAGCAAAAAAAGCAAAAAGAGCAAACGGTGCAAACCCGACAGGAACCACATATGGATACGAACTGAACTCGGAACGCCATAGACCAGACAAACCAGGAAATAATGTTATTCCTCCCTCCCAAAACCTAATAGAAAAGGACACCCCTTTAAATATCTTTGCACGGTCGTTCTTCTGTGATGACATCATTCTCGTGGGGAAAACTAAAGACGAAGTTCAAGACATGCTAGGTATAGTCAATGAGTTTATGAGCTTTATCGGTATTCCCATCAATGTTAAGAAATCCAAATACTCTTACAGAAAGCGCATCAAATCCCAGGGCAAAATGGTAACGCGATATGACCCATCCGATGATTTACTCATCTCAGGGGGTCATCTGGAGCCCAATACCAATGACCCAAGTCCTTCCATTGATTCGAAATGGACACCCCCTGAGTCACCAGATTTTCTCGATTTCTCCAACAGCAAAGAGGTTAACAGATACCTCGGAGTATGGTTTGCACTAAATGGGGAATGGGACAAACAGGCGGAAATCCTTATCGACAGACTTAAATCTACTCTAATATCCATCCAACTGCAACACATGACTCTACACCAGCTAAGATATGTTATAAATGCGGTTGTAGTTCCGAGGATGGCGTACCCCCTTAAAGTTACCTCAGCAATTGCCAACTCCTCAAAGAATGTCGCAATTGAATTGGACAAAATGATAGCTTCGTTTATAATCAAATACCTGGGCTGCCCAGTGGACACTAATCACCAAATAATCTGGACAGCAGTCTGCCAGGGCGGGTACGGTATTGATAGTGTCTTCGATATTGTAACCGCGTCGTGTATTACTGAAACTATGAACACCCTGTGTTCTGCAGATGAACACGAATATTGGCAACACAACCACACGGACCGCATCACTGATCCCCACCTCATCTCACTATACCGTAGAAACAGTAATCTATGGCTTAAAATAATAATTCAAAACATGAACAACGAAATGAGTAAAAATGCCATCTCGGGTTTCCCCTTATCACACTATGCAACCTACAGTCACACAAAAGACAAACGCTTTAACTGGTTCAGGCGTACAAGTCACATTATGGCAAAACTTGGATACGCTATAGACTCTAAAAATTACCCTGAAAATGAAGCGGGTGAAACCACATTAATCACTACCTTTCCTAGACAACTCTACATGTCGAGGAATGTTACCTCCGCGATTCAAAAATTTAACCTCAAGCACACAGGTTCCTTTCTGACTCCCTGCGGTGGAATGTTAAAAAACTGGCAAGAAAGCAAAGGCTTTTTCAGGCTGAACGGTAATAGACCCCCTGGATGGCTAACCGAAATCGAAAAGGAAATGCTTCAAAACCCTGTAGATTTGGACCCACAGGCCAGATATGTCAAGAAACAATATAGAGACAACATAGTACCCCCCGACACGGGTGAGTTTCATTGGAAAGGAAATGGTGACCGAGATTCCATCTCTCTTATTCACATTACTAATATCGACTTAGAGGCCATGTCAATACAATATACAGAATACAGTAACAATGCCATAAACCCTAATGTCTTTGTCAGAATCGAAGGAACCAACAGTTTTCAATACGACTTTGAATATAGCATCACCAATGACGGTTGCATCCTAATTCCAGCAGGTTCTATTTTCGAATATAATGACCATATGAACCCGCCCTCTTCCGTCCTTGCTAAAGTCAGTGATATTAAATCACACTATGATTACATCTCAGACAGACAGTATGAGACCATTATTGCTAGAATGAAAAACAAAACTGCGGAAGAAGAAAGTGAATATAGCTGCCCTAGCGACTCAGAAGAAGAATCTACCCCCAACGCCGAAAAGAGCAAACAAATGGAGGATTATGATATGGCAAGCGATGGTTCTCTATTTGCTGGCAAAAAATCAGCATGCAGTGGTGCAGCATATGCCATAAAAAACTTTGACAACGGAATGCCACTTGTTCGGAAGATGAATATCCCCCCCTCAAGAACTTTCGCCGCACCTGGGCTTTCCATCAAGGAAGATATCCAAAACCCGAGTAGCACATCTGCTGAAATTGCGGGACTGCGATTCTTACTCACAGAACAAAAAGAGAAACTCCTTAAATCCATGACTCCAATGGTACATGCCATTGACTCCATGGCCGCAATATCTGCTGTAACAAAGGATGGCAGATCCATGAGTGCTCGGGACAAACTACGTGAAGCTAATCGCAGAGATGTGCAGGCTGTTCGCCTATTGTTAGAAGAACTTGGCTTCTACAGTGAAGGAGACCACAGTAAAATCATCCTTGAATGGATTAGGGGTCACAATAATGACAAAGTCCATGACAGAGTGGACCGTACTGCTAAAAGAGCCTCATTAAGAGGGGGTTGCTCAGACATCTCCCGCTACGACCCTGCCGAGAAACTGCCCTTCTCGTTATTCTTTTTTGAGGTCCCTATTTTAGGCGCTATCCGTAGTCACATTAGAAGAATTCAACGTCTCTCACACTATCATAATTGGAGAACTCTGCAGTCTCAAGGGAAGTACTTGAGAATGCTCAACGAGAATAACACCGCCCCCACTAAAGATATTTCCAAAATAACACCTAAAGCTTTCACCGCTTCTAGAAGCAAAGAACTCCTGGGTCTCCAAGCCTCTCCAGCACGTTTATTTAAACTGGGGAAAATCGGGACTGAAAACTGCCCCTACTGCCAACAGAATACAAAATGCACCTTCGAACACATCCAACTTGAATGCTCAGGACATAATAATAGTTCGCATAGTCTTAGAACAACCCAAGATGGCGAACTAAGGAAAATCATTGCTGAAGAAATCTCAGAAAAGCCCAAACTACTAAACCCTGGAAAAGGTACCACATACGTCAAAACAGAGCCATCGAAACTATTTCCACTTGCTGACCTAAGACAGGAAATGAAGGAGGAATTATACTTACACGCTCTCCCGGAAGCTAGCATGTACCGACCATCAAGTTCGAAAAAAAAGACCATTGCTGTGACCGCTAAACCTGAAGTGGACCATGTCACGGGGACAATTAAATATCCCGAACTCCAATATGTCCAGAAAAAAGAGTTTTGGAAACTTTTGGCCTGGCACCGCCTTTCCAACAAAGCAGTTCCATGCTCACTTGCGGAGTACTCGAATAGGGCACATGATATTCACGAAGCACTCAATGCATGTAAGTTTGAATCGGGGGATCCTAAAAACTGCTACGCAATCAGAAGAAGCCTCTTAGATATTTTGGTGGATGACAGGAACCTTGACAAAAACGGTTGTGAACTTTTCTCCAACCCACTAAATGCCCACCCTAGAATTCACTCGAGAAGATGCATACCCACCACAAGAATGAAAAAAGCCCTCAGGCCCTTCTGCCATCATGGGAAAATTGGCTTTGATGGTCTCGCTTGGGATGCCTACGTGGATCCGATAACAGGCATCGGCAGAATCGTGTATGGAAATCCCCCCTTTGATGGGAAAGAAAAGGGCAAATCTTCGGCGGTTATGACTACCTTGGAAATGGGACATAAAGCGGCCAACACCGTCCCCGGATTTTCAGGAACATGGATTCTTCCGCTGTCTCCCAAAAACCAAAAAAGATGGTTCGACAAAGGTTTTAAACTTGTTTTCAGATTCCCGCATAACACTATTCCATTTATCCCACATGGCTATTGGACGGGTGATGACCCCTACGTTCTCCCAGGTGGTGGATGCTATAAGGATGACTTTTCGGATGTTGTTATCATAGCTATAGACAGTGCACCTAGTGATACTCAACCAGCCTTTGACTGGAGGCCTACACAGAAAAAGATTGCCAGATGGTTCCTCAACGTCCTTCCTAAGTCCAGAGTCACGAAGAAGAGGCTAGAGTACACAGGAGTCGGCTCTGATATTTGGGATGAAGTTCTGAATGAAAGCGTCAAAGTACTTCCTTCTTCGCTTTGCCCATGGCCCACTCAAGACCCTCCTTATCATCAGAGTGATATTGAGCATTATTATGGTGGTCACCACGACACGACAATCACAAACGCAAATTCCAAGCCCTTCATGAACACCGTTAAATGGCCCAAAGTTCTCACACTCATGGGATACCTCCCTCCTCTTTTTGGTACTGTCCTCAACACGATAGGTGTTCCCCGTGGCAAGATTAAACCTCTTCTTAAAAAAACTATCAAGAATTTGTAGGCAACACACCAAAAATAGGCGAGACGTGTTTCTGTTAAACACCACCACCACCTTAAACACTGACCCGCATACAGTTGACATCTCGAGCAGTGAAGCCATGACAGAAACAAAAGCTGTGCAACAATCAAACGACTTTCTTCAAACCCTCCTGCAATAATTCTCAAAAATCTTGCAATAAAAGACGGTCCCGTGCCCCCAAGGGGAGGGGCCGTCCCCCCCCTCCCCTCCCCCGCCACCCCCTCTCCCCCCGCTCACCCCGACCTCCCCTTCCTCAACGTCTCCAAACCCCTTAATTCTCCGACTCCCCATCGCCCAGATCCAGCCCCACCTCCACTCACCCGGCCATGGCTGCTTCTCCATCTTCTAGAGTTTTTTGCCTAGCACTTAGCTTTTTCTCTAGATGTCACCCTGCTGATAAGTGGGTTGAGCCCCTTTGTGGGCGCGCTATAGCAGTGGGAGTAGCCCCTGGTGTTTTCACTAGCCTGCTTTGCAGGGATACCGCACACTCAGGACTTTGTCCCCTTTGCTAGCGTAAACGTTTTATTATTATTATTATTATTTTGGCATCATCCAGGCCATAGGTACTGATGATCTGGGTGATATAACCAGACTGGCATAGGTATGTTGTGTCACTCCCCCAGCGCACCCCGATGCCCATGACCAAGTCCAATACTCCAAGGTCTTTGCATGCATACTGCGCATGGAAGGATGACACAAAAGTATCATACCAGGACTTGTCGTTGGTGGCCACCAGCTAGTCATCGACATAGGCCAAGATGATCACCTGGAGAGTGGAGTCCCGGATGAAGTACAGGCATGGCTCCACGTCACTTCTCTGCATTCTGGAGTCATACCCCATGATGAATGCATCTGAGGTGTCGAACCACTCCTTACCCGCCTGCTTGAGTCCATACACAGCTTTCAGTAGCTTGGCACATCTGTGCCCCCCATAATCCAGTCCTCGGGGAAGGCGCACATACAGGTCTTCCTCGAGCACGGAGTTCAAGAAAGCAGTGTCCACGTCCATGTGGTACACCGTGAGGCCCAGGTTGAGGGCGAGGGTGATGACAACTCTCACAGAGGACAGCTGGGTGCACGGGGCGAAAGTATCGTAGTAGTCCACGCCATACTCTTGCTTGTTCCCCCGCACACACACTCTGCTCTTCCTCTTGAGCAGCTCCCAGTTCTTGTCCAACTTCACTTTGAGGACCAGAGACATCTCCAGCAGCTTCACTCCAGTAGGTATGTCCCCCTCGTCCAGCATCTGCAGAGCCCCCTTGATTTGCACGAGTGCCTCCAACTCATCTTGAATGGAGCTGAGCCACTCAGCACAGTCAGGCACAGTCAACACCTGGGCGTGAGATCTCGGCTCAGTGACCCCTGCAGGCAGCAGGGCTTCCTGCGCAGCTGGTGTTCCAGTTGCCCGCACACCAGGTGGTCTCCACCAGGTAGGTCCATAATGGTGAAGTTGGTGAGGAGCACCACGCAGTAGGGCTGGGCATGTGGTCCAAGCGCACGTCCACACACCATGGCCTCTTCATAGTCCCCCTTCCCAGTCACAGCACGCACCTCGGTGAACAGCGGATAGTGAGCGTTGACACTGCCATATGATGGGCAATCCTTCAACAGTGACAGCCGAGCACTGCCTGGCTTAAGATACGAGCTCGGACTCACCCAGCACACATCATCAGGGGTTTCCACCTTCACCACAGCCACAATCTCATCACTGTCTTCAGGGATATACACACCCTGCTCCAGTACAGCAGTCTCCAATAGTGTAGGCGGAGGATCTCTGTAGGGCGCATCCAGAGTGGTGGCCATGAAGTTGGTCTTGAGAGGGGTCACCGCAGAAGGGTCCCATGAAGTGATCACCTTACCCAGCGTGTCCAGCTTCTCCGAGAAGGTAACCATACCAGAGTTGACCACCTTTCCAGCTTCACAATCATACAGTAGATAGGCAGATGACACTTCTGAGTGTCCAACATATCTGATCTCACGTGCCCGGTTGCTGAGCTTGTGTTCACGGATCGTGGGGTCAATGAAGGGATAGGCCCTGCATCCAAATATCCGCAGTTGGGACAGGTCCGCATGCTTCTTCCTGATAAGGTAGTAGGATGAAGTCCACCCCAGAGACTTTCGGAATGTACGGTTGAGGATGTACACTGCATGGCGGGTGGCCAGAGGCCACATACTTGCATCAAACCCAGAGGTCAGCAGGAGCGCCCTGGCCATAGCTTGCACATCTCGGTGTGACCTCTCAACCCTCGCCTGGTTCTCATGCAGGTACGGGGAGCCATGCCTCTGCTCAATCCCATGTTCCTCACAGAAGGCTGCCGTTTGTCCAGCTATCATAGTGCTGTCGCCATCGGTGTGGAGCACCATGTGGTACTCACTGGACAGGCCCATGGTGCTCCTCAGGCGCTTCACCTCCTTCCGATACTGCTGGAAGGCCTTGAGGTAGTCCGACTTCACCTTCAGGTAGTAGATGCATATCCATGTAGTGGAGTCATCAACAAATAGTACAAACCATCTGAACCCCCCAGCACTGATCCTGAAAGGTCCACAGGTATCTGACCATACAAGATTTCCCAGCTCCTTGGACAGCTCTCTCCCGGTGGGCTTCACTGTAGGCCGTATGGCTTTGGTCAGCCTGCAGGCAATGCACCTCTCGGGGCAATGCTGCACCGGGCTGCCAGAGTACTGTGACTCAGTGATACTCATAGGGATACTCTGAGCGAACATGTGGTCAACAGGCTTGTCACCAATGTGGCCCAGCCTTACGTGTTGTAGCATCTTGATGTCAAGTCGCTCTGTAGTGTGCGAGTCCTTGAACAACACCACCACTGGCCACTTGGTGTCCTCGATCCACACACGATCTTCTCCACAGGGTTCCAGGTTGGCTACGTTATAGCATGACTCCCTTGGTGCAGAAAAGATCTTAGCACCAACAGGGTATTCATGAATAATGTCAAACTGAGAGACCAGACTCCACCAGCTCGCTGTGACCCATTTAGGCGATATGAACATGAACTTGGTGTTGGAGGGGTCTCTGGCGAAGTCAGCGAGGGCCTTCTGGAGACACTGTAGAATGATGTCGTGGTCAAATGGCGGGTTCCCATAGCATTGCTTGCCAGCCCAATCCTTATCAAAGCATGAGTCAGTGATGGTATAGTGGTGCTCCAGGATGTGGTTGTCATCAAAGGAAAATAGTTCCAGGAGAAAAGGACCATGAGTAGTGAAGTGAGGCTTGGTGTCCTCAAATTTCCAGTCAGAACGGTCTCTTTGATCGTCAGTATGTGTCACAGCACAGGCTAGATGTGTATCCAAAGTGCTATATGTGTCTTCATGCATAATATACTGGTTGCCAACTCTGGCAAAGGAAAACACCACCCCCCCTTTGGATAAAGTTCTAGCCCCAAAGTCCACACGGAAACCCGCATCCTCCAGGGCCACCACAGATAAGAGGTTGAAGGGCTGCCCAGGTATGCAGTGCGTGTCCATGAACTGCAGCCCAACCATACGTCCAGACTCCACATCCCTCTTGGCAAAGGTCACTGAGCCACTGCCAGAGGAGTCCACAGATTGACTCTGCACCACACTGAAAGTCTCACAGGCTGTAGTGTCATAGTCCGCATTGAACACCCGGACAGAGTTGAAAATGTGCTTGGTGGCACCACTGTCAATAACAGCACTCTTGTCCTCAGTAGACTGAGTGCGACCGTCACCAGCACGCACACCACATGCCACCTGAGCATGGCCAGCATCAGAGGCACCAGCCACACCAGATGCCCAAGCATCACAAGGCACCCGAGTACACTCACCACTCGAAGCATAGTGGAAATCCATCTCCTCGACGAGGTCATCACAGGCACCATCACAGCAGTCCCCACAGTTGTCCTCATAATAGTCACTGGGGAGCAGACCCACAGTGCAGAGGGGAACCCTGCGAGGCTGAGAAAGTAGTCCAGAGGCCCAATCATCAGAGGGGTTGTAACCCACTCCTTCAACGGGCTGCCCAAGGTCCACATAGCCCTCCTCCTCGTCAAAGTGCCCATGGTACACACCCTCCTCCTCTTCGTCAGAGTCAGAGGCATCCTCCAGATCCGGCAGAGAATCACCATAATCTGAGGCAGAGTCCGAACCTGAAGTGAGGGCAGGAACCTCGCAATCAGAGTCACTGCCAGGCAGCTCAGAGACGGAGAGAGGACCAGGCATACAGTTGTCCCCCATCGGATGATAAGACCAGGAATCCCGGTCTGCAAGAAGCCGATCGTAATTAGGGGAACCCACCATATTAGCAGAGCCAGAATCACCTGTCACTGGCTCCTCCTCCTCCTCGTCAGAGTCAGAGGCATCTTCCAAGTCTGGCAGGGGATCATCACCATCCGAGTCATAGTCCGAGCACTCATCGATACCCCACCCCTCATCGAGGGACAGCATGCCTGCATAGTGCTGCACCACCCGTATCAAGGCTCTAGTGGCCCTCCCGAGCTCAGAGGCCCAGCTGTGCAGGTCTGCCAGCGAGGTGCGCACCATCACGGACTCCAGCTTCAGCAATATATCCATGTCATCTGTAAGCTGCCTGATGAGATTGCGCTGGTAGAGGATCACCCCGAGACTGACAGTACATTCAACACCACGAGGAAGGGTAGTGCCCCTGTCAAGTATGTCACAAGCACGAAGGAATATCTCCACAGTCCCAGCCATCATGATAGAGTGCCACTGCTGCAATTCAGGCTTGAACCACAATTGCCTGGGGGATATCTGAAAAATGCCACCCAGGTGCTGATCACGTCCACAATCCCACCGGGCCTGTGTCCTCTTCAGACGAGCCTTGTCAGGGAAGAAGGCAGTAAGGACGTCAATGTAGACCCACGAGTCATAAACAGGCACAACCTTGGTGCTGTGAGGCTTCTTCCCATGCCCATGCTTGCTGGGGACGTAGCAGTGGTGCTTCTTCCTGGTCCTGCGAGGAGGGCACCCCACTGAAGACAACTCCACACGAGGTGCACTCACAGTGCCCTCATTGTCCTCGGCGCACCCATCAGTGGCGTGGGATACAACGAGCTCAGGCTCGCCCACGTCCTCCAGGACAGAGTAGCAATTGAACACCGGGAACTCATACGGCTGGGACTCCACAGGCACAGAGCCCCGACCACATATCCAGTGCTCGCACAGGGTCGAACTGGAAGGCAGCGACCCAAAGATGCTGAGATTACCAGAGTGCTGCTCTGCTTCGCCAGCAGTGTGGGACATAACACCCTCACCTGACCCTGAGCTGAGGGCAGAATGTTCACCTTCCAGAAATTCACATAATGAGACCTCCACCAGCTCGGAACCTTGACACGTGGATAGCTGGCCCAAGGTTGGACAAGAGGTCAGCGAGCCAGAGATGCTATCACCACCAGATTCCAATAGTCCAGAACCATAGTGACTGGCATATATGTCTTCACCAGTCTCGTATAGACCAGGGTGCAAGTCAGATGTACTAGCCTCCCGAATGGCAAAAAGGACCTCACCAGCCTCTTCCAGTCCAGGATAAAGCTCAGATTTCCCAGCTGCAGCGCCAAGATGTTCACCAGGCTTCGGTAAGCTACCATTCTTCTCGTAGTCAGCCACCCTTTTGAGAACCGCCGCCTTGGCGGTCGCTGAAGCCTTCTTGAGGAAAGCCTCCCGCTTCTCGACGTTCTTGATGAAACAGTCCTTAGCAGAGTGCCCGCGTCTGTGACACACAGGGCACGGTACCTTGACAGCCAGCAGCTTTCGCTTCCCCTCCTCCTGCTTACGCCTGTCGTCAGCGATGGCACCAGCAGTCTCAGATTGAGTATGCAGCGCGTGGGCAGTTTGCGCTACACCAGCGCGCGGGGCGAGTATGGTGTCGTAGTGAGATGTTACTTGGGCCGACAGCACACTCGCGGTCGGCATGGTCTCAGACATGAATTTGGCCTTGAGGAGCATATAGTCTGGGTGCAGTCGCACAATAGCCATGGCAGAAAAGATGGTCTCAACCGTCTCCATACACAGAGGCTTGCCAGAAGGAGTAACGCGCGTATTCGCGGAGTACTCGCGTATACGACGAAGTGTCTCCTTCGACTCCAAAAACGTGGAGAGAGGAGGGGCAAGTCTCGAGAGTTGATTCGGTAGCGACAGCAGCCTATCCACCTGAGTGATGAAGTAGACAGCGCTGGTGTTGTGTCGCAATTGGGCCAGTTCCCGCCAAGCTCCGTGACCGTCAGAATGTTGCTTCGTAGCTGCGAACGATAGCGTTCGCAGTGCCAGTGGTAACACGGCAGAGGAAGTCATAAAACAGTTCATTTGCTTCCTCAAGATAGAGTTTATCCTCCCTCACCTCTTGGAGCGGAGTAGACGCCGAAAGCAGCAGTGCTAGAGAAGGGTGGCGTAAAGAAGGCTTAATTCTCGCACAAAACTCGTCCCAAATTCCTTCCTGGTCAGATTCTTTGCCAGAAAAGTACGAGTCCGCGGAAAGCCCCTTGGTCATATGAGAAAGACCAGGTAAAGGACGTCGCCCACCGGCGGGCGACAAAGGGAGATGCTTGTCCTCAGGGACAGGAGCGGCGCTGAGGCCTGGCTGATGAAGGTTGCGCAGATCGAAGAGCTGAGCACTCAAACCTTTCACCATATCCTTAAGCGCCGAGATATCCTCCTGCTGGTTACTCAGCATAACATCTCGCGAAGACCACTCGCCAGAATAAGACACTTCATATTCTGGCGCGCTACCAGAAGGTGGCGGTGTCGCAGCTTGGCTGTAGCTCTTACTCCCTTTGACCATAGTGAATTCTCTTACGCGCAGCGGAAAATTTGCGTGACAAACAAAAATGCATCCTCACTTACAACGTAAGTGGGCCCATAACCTTTTGGAATTCAGAGTCGGGTAAGTTGCAAAAAGCGAGCGCTAACTTTCATTATCAAAAGATATACCAGTTCGCGGCTCGAAGCGCCACGAACATTGCCGCTCAATCATTACTGATTGGCCAGTCTAAGTGAAAGTTCGCTATTTAGTTAGTTATGACGTGCCACTGCCAAGTTCATAACGACTGCAGTGACACGTCTGCGATGGGCCGTGAACTATTACACACTGTGTCTTGCCGATGGTCATCATGTGATCCAACGGCCACGATTAGTTCAGCAGATCTAGATCTAGATCTAAGGGTTTCATAGGGTTTCTTCAGGGTTTGATCATCCTGACTGCTGTACAGGGCCTAGACAGTCATGCTTTACATCAAACTGATCAGCAGACACTGCAGATTCCAACACATAGCGCAGCCGGTCTTCTGTGGCTGCGGGGTGCCAAAGGAATCGGCACAAGGATAAGTACACACACACACTGGGGAGCGGGGCTTAGGGGGTCCCATTCTTCACGAGTGAGCTCCGGAGATTCCGGATGAGTGTCCCGAAGTGTGCTGAGATGGGTTGCAAAATTAGTTGGTAAGCTTAAGTATGTAGAGGCGCATAATTTTTTTAAAGAGGGTTTAAGAATATATAATGACTTATTTTTTCATATTTCGTATGACAATATCATATTCCAAATTGACTATTTTTTCAACTCTGAGATTTCGGGCAGTTGGGTGCCCACCCGAGGTGGAAACGTCTCTCCGAATCTTTCGTATGCGCGTTAAATGTGAAGTAGACAATAATTTATGAAAACCGATTCGTTTTTGTTATTCTCATTGAGAACGTTAATTTCCAAATTGACTATTTTTTCAACTTTGAGATTTCGGGCACTTGGGTGAGCATTAGAGGTAGTCTAAAGGTATCGGGACGTTCTCCGAATGTTCCGAATGTGAACCGCGTCGGGGATGTATGAAATCGCTATATGTGCATATGGATTCCATACAAATATGATAATGCAAATTCTACAAAGAATCATATACATTTCTCCAACATGGAAATAACCGAGTGGGTTATGATCTCCCGAAGAGATAAAGAGGTGCAAGAATGCATATGCGCACTCGGGAAAGCGAGTGTAATAATTCATGTCATATGAAGGTACATACAAAACATTGTTGGAATCAAATCCGAGGTTATTGCTACATATCAATAATACAAACGATAAGGGGGACATCTTGTCTATATCACTTCCATATCTATACCAACGCTAACAGGCGCTGATGGGTCCGATCCGATATGAAATATTCAGCACCCTGCCGAATTAAGGGCACCTCCGTCGCTATCACCGCCTCGCATGGAATGAGGCATTTCTTGGAGGTGTCCAAAACGTATGCGTCCCGTTCCCCCTCATCCTTCCATTCAAAGTATCGACCGGAGATCACCCAGGAGCCAGGACCGTGTGTGACACCATAGTCATCCTCTTGCATTTCACAATCTACTTGCATGCTTGAGGCCAAGGCCTTGACCAAGTAGTAGGAATGTGCGGCGTCCCCTTCGACCCGCACCGCAAAAACGCTTCCCCGCCGCACCTCCAAACTCACCTCCGTCGCATACCGCTCCACCATCATGCGCACTTGTCTCGCTTCCGCTCCCGACGCCGCACGCAACTCCACCTCCCTCCAAGAGTCGACATGAGATTTCTCCAAGCACCGGGAGGAGTCCGGCACCGGGTGTGTGCATTGCGCATAGCAATGGGCGCAATAGCAAGAGCGGTCCCGAAATAGGAGGCGCCCTTCACCAACCCCCGCGCGAACGCTGTGCATACGCAGCGTGCCGTCAACCGACTGATACGCTTCACCCGTCCGGTCAACCGCGCGCATTCCCCCGGGCTCCTCGTGTAGGGGACTTTCGGGTACAAGATAGAAGTGCCGCGCATTGAAAGTGACCTTGCTCTTCATATAAGTAGTGGGTGCCGGACGGGAAAGTCGTGCAACACAGAACCGGTGCAAATCCCCCGCGCAATTTATGTTTGCATAGAACTCGTCCCCCTCCGATATCACGGCCGTGGCCGCCGCGTGTTTCACATGTGCACCCGCCGCATCTTGTTCCCCTTTTGCGTGTGCCGTCTCAAAAAAGTTCCTTTGACAAGGGACACCCAAGTACCACTCCGCCTTACTCTTCCCAACATCCGCGAAACCCGCCGCACACTTATTTTGGCACCCACTACCATCAACCCACTCGTGCAAGAACACCGGTTTCGCCAAACCCCGGCCCACAAAGTAGTCCTCGATAATCGTTTTCCGCATGTACCGAACAAAGTGGTGGTCGTGCACACGGTCATCGCTCAAAAAGTAAAGATAGTCCTTGATTATCACCGGATTTTCGGAGGTGCTCTCCACTCCATCAACCTCCAAGGATGCGTGTCGCCATAGCACACACACCAAAATGGTTGCCTGCTTTAGCACCCAATGCATACTTTGTGCCGCGCGGGGAATGGTCAACTTGTGATTCTCCGAAAAGTCAAAGACAACACAACAATGCCCCAACGGTAGATTATCCACACACTGTCGATAGTGCCGGTGTTGGTGCAGCGCCATGAAAGTATGGTAGGCATAAGGGCGAAGGAAGGGGCACGTTCCAGAACCATCAAGTTCACGAATCGCCCATGTTCCCGGGTTCCCTTCAACCGCGGTGTTGTGCACAAAACTCCCTCGGCATTCGCAGTTCTTGGACTTCCCAGGTTCGTGCCCAAGTAATAGTTGTTGTAACTTGTACACCAGTTCCCCTACTGGAGTTCTCTTGTGCACAAATTGCAACCGCTTAACCGCTTCCCCATCGTCGGTAACGTGACCGGTTGCTAGGTTTTCATAACACTTCCATTCCACAAGCCGTTGAGACGTGAGTTCCGTTGCACACAATTGCAAATTAGCAAGACCCCCGCAATCCGGACACTCCCCCTTCAGGCATTCAATCCTATGCGAGTCTCCCGGTCGGGGACAAAGCAAACTCTCGGCGAACTGGCTGGTTGACGTTCCCACCTTAACAATGTCGCAAACCTCTTCGGTCCCCTCTATGACCTTCCTTGTAGAGTCGGTGCTCCAAGGAATGCGCGGACAGCACTCCTCCTTGCATGCACAGCCAGAATGCAAGGTCTCCCTTGTCCGATTGAAGCCCTCAAGCACCATCCGAAAGTCTTCGTGGTACCTGCACGTGCAAGTTATGTTGTCCTGCCTGCGAAGACGTACCACATTCTTGGGCTTGAGACCCTCGAATGTTCGCTGCTTCATTTTAATTTCCGGGTGTCTTGCTTGGAACCGCATAAACAGAGAAACTTGTGAAGATTCCAACCATTGCTTGGAGACGAACTGATTAGGCTGCAGAAGCTTTCCAGCAGAGTCGCGCGCAAGGACGACGTCCTTTTTGCAAGGACTGACCCTCGTGTTTGAGAGCCAGTACTCGCGAACCAGATTCTGCACCTGTTCCTTGCTTTCAGAAGTGTTCCGCGTCCCACGCACCAGATCGGGTACCGAGTTCTCATCAGGTTGAAGGCCCACCGTACAACCATTACTTAAGGCCTCGCGCCCTCGTAAAGCACTCTCCACAACACGCCGGTGTACTCCTAGCAGCTCCGCAGAGGAAGTCACAGAAAATCCGTGCGTGCAAAAATTCTCCCCGCAGATCATTGCAGCAGTGGCCATGCGCATATTCACGTGAAGCTTGGAGGCGCTACGCGCTAACCAGGTGAATCCCTCCTTTACATTTTCTATCAATAGCATACCAAACCCGGCATTTGTGCCGCACAGTTCTTGAACAACATCGCGCTGAACATCCGGGGACTGCTTGGACACGAACTCGCTCAAAGTAGGTGCAATCTTTTCGGGGTGACGCGAGAAGAGATTGTCAAGAGGGCCCAACCAGTGCTGCCTATTTCCTCTATGTAAGCGATCCAAGCTTCCTTTGCCAGCAGCAGCTCCACCAGTTTGCGCTTTTTCCTGATCAGCCGTTCCTATCGCACCAAGTGCTTCCCCTTGGTGGTGGGGTTCCCAACATTGTGCCTCCAGCCACTATTGCTGGTGGCTCGGCGAACTCTGGCCCCGCGTTGTCTTCTTATCCCCTTACCAACCCGGGGTTTTCCGGGGCTCCCACGCCCTCCGTGACCACGCAATACCCCTACCCCGCAGGCTCCCAAAGCTACCAGAGGATGCTTATGCCACCTCCCGCGTACCCTACGCAGCTACCCGTCCGGTCTCCCTACCCAACTGGGGGGGACTACGTATCCCCGAGGGAGATTGCTATGCAAAATGAGCTCCTCCGCCATAACGAAACCGCCTACCGTGAGCGGATGCAAGCAATTGAGGACCGTGAACTCGAACTCGCGCGTGCCCGCGCCACTGAACGTTTCAAGCAAGAGCAAAGGCGCTGGGGAGGCTTCTAGGCAGTAGTTCTGCTATCCATTACAGACAAAGAGTCTGACCGAAACCTGCAACCTGTATCGCAATGTGCGCATGAGTCCGTAGAGCTCTTTCGTATGAAGTAATATTACATCTTAAGTATTTGTTGTGCTTGCCTTACTAGAGCTTATCTCCTGGTAGCTAGATTTCCATCTCGGGAGAACTTGGAATTGCACATATTGCATTTTGTGTTGCATACCCTACGGCGTGTATGGCATATGCTTTATTATAACCTTGTGAATACGTACAAATATGTTAGAATTGTATTCTCCATTTCGGGACCCATTTCCCGAAACAAGAATGTGCAATTAGCGCATGATTCTAGCATCACCGAGCGCTAAAACCTAAATCATCGTTCACATATCAATTTGGATAGGAGCATATCATCACATACCAACTTTTTAAAACTTCTATACAACTTATATTGTAAAATACAAAAATTATGCAAAATCTACCAACTAATTTTGCTTACCATCCTGAATGCTTTGATCCCCGGCGTGGGTACACAGCGCACCCGGTCTTCTGTGGCTACGGGGTGCCAAAGGAGTCGGTCCAAGGATACGCACACACACGTGCTTTGATCCCCGGCGTGGGTACATAGTGCAACCAGTCTTCTGTGGCTACGGTGTGCCAAAGGGGTCGGTCCAAGGATAAGCACACACGTGCGCTAACTAGGATAATCAACTTCTACTTAGTTTGCATACTCGTGCATAACATTAGTTGAATGTGTACGAACTCACACACTGAACGACATGAGATCGGCAAGCAAAAGCCAGCCCACCATCATCCCAGTGGATGTGAGAAGCAAATCAAGAGCAGGGCGGGGCCGTGGCAAGATACCACAAACACATACATATTCCCAACCCAAATGCAAAGCAGCATGGAAAGATGATACGATGTGACCGATCGTCGCCAAACAATTGTTGGTCTCTGGGTTACGGAGTAAGCGGACCCTGCTGGCATGCCCCCAAGTGGCTCCCGGTCGATGGATGGGACCTGTTGGTCCATGGTCATGTCATGAATGCAGTCACACCACACAGCATGGACACCCCATCTCAAAAAAAGAAAACATGCGGGCACCTAAGTGCTCCCCACAAAATTCAAGGGAAAACACAGAAGGTGTACTTCACCACCTTCTGCCTCTCCTCGCAGCACGACAGACGAATCTACCGAGCTCTGCAAGAGGCAGTGCCCGCCAGAATGGCACCACAAGGATAACCGCCTCCCAAAACCCACTTCCACCCGGCGGTCGTCCCCGTTCACAGCGATCCGCCAGTACTTCATATCAAGGTCAAAGAACACAAGTCCCCCGGCATGTGTAACAACCATGAGCACTGTACACGGAGAGGGAGCTAGCGTCAGACGAATCCAAGATACTCCCAAAAAGCGAGCCGTAGACGAATCCCCGACGCACTCAAAGAGGCAGTACCCGTCAGAAGGGTACCACAGGGACAGCCACATCCCATCATCCAAATCATTCCAGTGGCCGTCCCCGTTCACAACGAGATGCCAGTACCCCATAAAGTGGGTGTCGATCACCAGTCCCCCGGCAGGTGAAAAAGCCCCAAGGCACTGGACATAAATAGAGCCAGCCGCAGACGAATCCCCGACGCCCTCAAAGAGGCAGTACCCGCCAGAAGGGTACCACAGGGACAGCCACATCCCATCATCCAAATCATTCCAGTGGCCGTCCCCGTTCACAGCGATCCGCCAGTACCCCATAAAGTGGCTGTCAACCACCAGTCCCCCGGCAGGTGAAAAAGCCCCAAGGCACTGGACATAAATAGAGCCAGCCGCAGACGAATCCCCGACGCCCTCAAAGAGGCAGTACCCGTCAGAAGGGTACCACAGGGACAGCCACATCCCATCATCCAAATCATTCCAGTGGCCGTCCCCGTTCACAACGAGATGCCAGTACCCCATAAAGTGGGTGTCGATCACCAGTCCCCCGGCAGGTGAAAAAGCCCCAAGGCACTGGACATAAATAGAGCCAGCCGCAGACGAATCCCCGACGCCCTCAAAGAGGCAGTACCCGCCAGAAGGCTACCACAGGGACAGCCACATCCCATCATCCAAATCATTCCACCATACGAACTCACACACACACACACACAGTTGAATCTTATAAATCTGAAAAGTGTTTTGTGAGTTACAGTCAGTGCTTTATATCATCACACGTGTGTTCTCTATCTAAGCTTACTGTTACTCAGTCATAGCTTCTATTGTACTCGTACTTGTACTCTTGTGTTCTGTGACAGATACTGTGTACATTTTGAATTGATCTTCTAACTCTTGCAGACTCATTGTCATCATTACTCTGTCCACATCTACACATGGTATTGTACTCTGTCAGCACAGTCATACAGTCATACAGTCATACAGTCAGAATTTGTACTTTTGGTCTCTCTGTGATTAACTCTGCATGAGAATTTATTGTTTTCCTACTCCTCCTTACTCAGTGCCTTTGAAAATATCTCAGCACCACAGCACTGAGTACTCGAAAACGTTCCAAAGCCAGGCTTTTTGTGAAGAAGTCTGCCAAATTCTCCTGCGTAGGCACCTTAGCAATGACAATTCTACCCAGCTCTACCAACTTTGCCACATACCGATTTCTCACTGCCACATGACGTGTTGCTGCATTGTTCAGGACATTCTCTGCCTGTGCCACCGAAGCATGATTGTCTCCATGAATTGTAACAGGCAACTTGACAGGTGAAAACTCAGTCAGCAGATTCACAACATACTCAACGTCCCGTGCACATTCTGAGAACGCTATCAATTCTGCCTCTGCCGTGCTGACTGCAACCGTCTTCTGCAATTTTGACGAATACATGACAGTACTTCCATTCAGTCGCACCAGTGAACCTGTAACAGAGCGCCTGGTCACTTTGTCTGCTGCGTGGTCTGCATCTGTATAAGTTGTTACTACCAGTTCTGCAATCAGTGACGCTGGCGAACTGCACTGCATAGTCAAGCACACATGAATAGTTCCCTTCAGATATCTCAGCACACGCTTCAAATGCTGCCAATGCTCCTGCCCATAGCAGTGAGAGAACCTGGCCAAATAACAGACCGCTGTCAAAATATCAGGCCGTGAGCAACGTGCCAGCCACATCAATTCCATCACCAGATTAACATAGGGAAGCTTCTCCAACTTCTCCTCCGAGTCCACAGGCATCAAAGACAGTCTGGGCTCCATTGGTGTCATACACGGATTACAGTCCTGCATAGAGTACCTCTCCAGCATGCGCTGTATCAGCCCAACCTGACTGATTTGACACTCTCTGACCAGACCATAGTCACTGAAAGTCATACTCATGCCCAGCAACTCCACCAGTGGTCCTTTGTCCTTACTAGGCCATTTCGCACTGAATTCTCTGAAAAATTCCACCTTCCATTCCACTGAAGAAGTGAATACAATGTAGTCGTCCACGTGCACGTACACAAATACCACCAGTGTACCAGGCTGCCAGATGTAAAACAGACACGGGTCAATGTTTGACACCCGTATCCTGTGGTCATAAGCAAGCAGAAACTCTTTGCTCGTCTTGTACCAGATGCGCGGTGCCTGCTTCAAGCCGTACACACTCTTCTGCAGAATTCCATACCTCACTCCTCGAACTGTCCGTGCATTAGGCCAGCTGACATACAGAGGAACGTCCACGTCCAGCTTACCATTCAGAAAGCACGTGATAACGTCCAGGGCAAAGGCCAATAGTCCCAACACCAAACTGAGCTGAATAAGAATTCTCAAGGTTGACAGCTGAGTACACGGTGCATACACGTCTTCATAATGCACTCCATGCTGCTGACCGTTGCCACATACCACCCACCTGGTCTTCCTCTCGGTCAGCTGCCCTGCAGAGTCCAGCTTCGCCTTGTACACTGCCGTCATGCGCATGACCTTCTCACCAGCAGGTACCGTCTCCACCGGCAAGATAGCTTTCTTCACGTCGATGAGAGCGCACTCCTCCTTGTGGTCCGACTCCTGCCACTGCACTGAGTCTGGTCCATTCACCAACTGAACCCATCCTTTCGGCTCCGTCACCCCCACTGGTAACCCGTCACTTTCTCCTCCTGAGCCACCAGAGCAACATGACGGGTCTCAAACCTCACACGGGCCTCACCCACATCGATTGCCGAGCCCCTTACTCCAGCATGACGCTCTAATATCACCTGGTACGGCAACACATGATCCTCCCGTGCCGTAGCACACACCACTGCTGCCTCCCATTCAGCTCCTCCTGACCTCTGCACTGTCACCTTCTCCAACAACGGATAGAATGAGTTCACTGTACACTGCGCACAATACTCAAAAAGCAACGCAAGATGCTCCACCCGTGCTTCCAGAAACGCACTCACCGGCGTCCAAAATGATCCACCACCAGCACTGTTCAACTTCACGACACCAGTGAACTCGTCACCCTTCTGTACCACGTAGGCACGCAGATCCAATATAATTGTCGCTGTACCCACAAAAGCTGAAACGAAGTTTCCATCGAGAGACTTACAGTCATATAACGATCTCAACGGTGTCAGCATAGAGGGATCCCAAGACATCACCAGCTGTCCATACTGATCAACGCGCTCGTCGAACCGAACCATCCCACTTCTGACCACCTTCTCCTTGTCTGGCTTGTACAGCAGATAAGCCGTTGATCGCTCCTCGTGTCCCACGTAGATCAAAGGAGTAGCCCGATCAGCCAGTTTCGAGCGCAGGCTGGCGTCGATGAACGCGTAAGCTCAACACCCAAACACACGCAGTACAGACAGATCGTGCTTCTGGTTCAGCACTTGCAAACCGGACTTCATGCCCAGCCGAGGTTTGCAAAGTCGATTGATCAGATACACAACGTGCCTCATAGCCAAAGGCCACATAGTCGCAGGCAAACCAGCTGTCGCCAACATAGCTCTAGCCTTCGTCTGCAGATACTTGTTCATAGTCTCCGCCCTGGCATTGTTCTCATGTAAGTACGGTGACGTTGTCCTCTGCACGATGGCATTGTCCTCACAATACTTCTTCGCCTTCCCAGACACGATGGTCGAGTCATTGTCCGAGTGCAATACCAGCACGTCCAGGTTGTACACCACCTGCTCAACACTGGTGTCCTCCTCAAGGAACACACGGCCAGTCGCCTTCACCATCTTACGATAGTCCTCCAGAGCGTCCACATACTCCAACTTCTGCTTCCAGACATAGAAATGACACACGTCTGAGTAGTCATCCACGTGAATAGTGTACCCACGATAACTTTTGGTAGACGTCACGAACGGTCCACCATGAACGGTGAAAGTCAGCTGTCCCATCTTGACAGAGGCCTGCCGCTTCTCCACCACCTTCCGAACAGACTTCGGGACCCTTCCCCTGTCTGTCGTCTGCGATGGCCTCTTTGGCGCCGCCACCTGACACGCCATGCACCTCACAGAGCAGCTCAGTACACTGCCACCCCGCAACTCCTCAGAATTCACTCCGAGGTCCACCCCCTGCAGGTCCATGACCTCCACGTGCTTGTCACAAGTGTGGCCCAGCCTGATGTGCGCAGCCACTCTCGCGTCCACCCTCGGAACCACAAATTGATCAAGATACAGTACGACCACAGGCCACGGGGTCCCTTGAATGAACACGCGACCGGGCTCCGACTCCACCAGTTCGGAGACGTTGTAACACTGATCAGTCCTCGCAGAGAATATAACGCTGCCCTTAGAATATATGTGCAACTCCTCAAATTTAGTCGTCAAACTCCACCAGTCAGCGTTTGGCTTGTACGGCAAGACGAGCAGAAACTTCGTGTTCACAGGGTCCTTCGGAAAGTCCATGAGAACCTTCGTCAGCAGCCTCTCAATGAAGGCGTCGTCGTACGGCGGATTGCCCCAGAAGCTGCGTCCCGTCAGACAATGAAGAAAGACCGAGTTCACAAGGGAATAATACTCGTTCACCTGTCGATTGTGCTCGTCAGCACATATATCTAGATGAAAAGGCCCCTTCTCCTCATTCCACTTCTTGAACTCGGTGAACTTCCAGTTAAACTTGTCCCTCACCGGACAGTTCTCCTTCTCGTCGCACTCCACCCCCGGCAGCGCAGCCTCCACGATGACCTCAGGTAAGACATACACGTTCCCCTTTCTGCACACGTCGTACTCGCACAAGTTCTCCTTATCACGCAGTACACGGTCTCCAAACTGAGCATACAGACCAAACTTGTCCTCCAAACTCACCGCGGATACCAGATTGAAAGGCGACTCCGGCACGTACTGCGCCTCCACCTTCAGCACGTCTGCCTTCTTCGTCAGCCGATTCCACAAGGTGATACTCCCTCGACCTCCTCCTCGAGACGTGGTCACTTCGCCAGCCATGACCTTGAAGGACACGGCTGCTGACTCGTTCACCTGTGCGCCGTCAAACATAGACAGGTCATTAAAAATGGACTTCGTCGCCATACTATCAAAGTACAGTTCCCTGTCCGAGTCCACCACAGTCATTGCACACAGGTCTCCTCCTGGAGCCTGTACAGAGTCCTCGTAGTACTCATTCTGCACTTGTGCGTCGTCCTCCTTGTCGCGATTGAACACACCGTACACCCAGGTGTCCTCCAACACCTCGCCTGTGTAGACCACCTTCTGGTCTGCGACAGTAGCAACCACGGGACAGGCTACATGAACTTCCTCGTGATTCTCCAAGCTCCACAGCTCCCCCTCAGAAGCCTCTGTACGACGCGGCCGTGCGGAACTGGATGAAGTCGCCGCCTCCACCGTCGCTGCTGCTGCGTCAGGTGCCTTCTTCGCTGCGATTTTCTTGAGTCTGCGCGCATAGTTCTCACGAACCGCCCTTTCCTTAGCAGGATTAAGCTTGATGAACTCCTCCATACCCTCCGGGTTCACTATCCAGCATTTTTCAGCAGAGTGGACGCCAGAGCACGTAGGACATATCAGTTTCCTCCCGTCATTCACCTTCTTCTCCTCGCTCTGCCTCCGCCTGTCCGCAACCAGCGCTCTCGCAACAGCAACAGTCTCACCGTCCACAGTAGCCCCCACTATACTCGACGAAGGAACCAAAGATTGCTGCACCACGTTCACGAAAAAATACTCAGACCTCTGTACGAGCATATCAAAAGAAGGACGACGTTCCTTGCTCATATCAGCAACCACCTGCGAATACTCAATAGGCATAGCGGCCACAGCCATTGCAGTCACCAGCACCTCCACCGTTGTAGGGTCAAGCCTCGCGCCGCCGTAGTTAGCCACAGAGCTCATTACGTCTCCAAAGTACCCCAGCTGCTTCACAGGGTCCTCATTCACGTTCACAGTCAGCTTGCACAGCTTCTTCATTGAACCAGCGAGTTGCCCAAACAGCTGCGGCTCCACTCTGCACTTCAGCTTCCTGAACGCCTTCAAACCGTCATTGCCACAACGTCGTACCACGTCAAAGGCGTCCCCGGCTGTGACCTGCTTCAAAATTGTTGATAAAACAGTACTTGCGACACTGGCAGAACCAGGCACAGTAATGAAGCTGTCGCCGTCTGCAAAGTCTCCGTCCTCCGCGTCATTGTCGCCATACTCAGCCCGCGATGAACGCATATCTCCTGCCTGTGATGAAGGCTTGTCCTCTGCAGTCGATTTACCACTCATTTTAGGAGCAAACGAGTTCAGTCCTCTGATATCTGCTATATCTGAGACTGGATAGTCGCACACCAGTTCTAGCAAGTCAGGATAAAACGTCACTGTTGACTCTAACTGTGTCTTAAACTGAACCCAGGATTCATACTGATTCCTTTCAGTTCCCGTGTACTTCGTCGTACCCAATAACTTCACCACGCACTGAACTGTCTTCTGTGCGTTGGCAGGGCTAATGACACCCGACTCAGCTTCTTCATGATCTGATGTTTTCTCAGGCTCTTTCTTCTCGGCACTCAACACCTTAATTGTCTCTGCCATTGTCTTCATAAAAGCTGCCTGCTGCTCTACCAAGTCCTGAAGCTGTGATTCCCGCGTGGGATACTTCACCTCCGCGTCAGTCATGACGACTATCTCTGAACTACCTCAGACCTATACCAGGCCCATAACCTAGGATAATCAACTTCTACTTAGTTTGCATACTCATGCATAACATTAGTTGAATGTGTACGAACTCACACACTGAACGGCATGAGATCGGCCAACAAAAGCCAGCCCATCATCATCCCAGTGGATGTGAAAAGCAAATCAAGAGCAGGGCGGGGCCGTGACAAGATACCACAAACTCATACATATTCCCAACCCAGATGCAAGGCAGCATGGAAGGATGATACGATGTGACCGATCATCGCCCAACAATTGTTGGTCTCTGGGTAACGGAGTAAGCGGACCCTGCTGGCATGCCCCCCAGTGGCTCCCGGTCGATGGATGGGACCTGTTGGTCCATGGTTATGTCATGAATGCAGTCACACACACACACACAGTTGAATCTTATAAATCTGAAAAGTGTTTTGTGAGTTACAGTCGGTGCTTTATATCATCACACGTGTGTTCTCTATCTAAGCTTACTGTTACTCAGTCATAGCTTCTACTGTACTCGTACTTGTACTCTTGTGTTTTGTGACAGATACTGTGTACATTTTGAATTGATCTTCTGTCTCTTGCAGACTCATTGTCATCATTACTCTGTCCACATCTACACATGGTACTGTACTTTGTCAGCACAGTCATACAGTCATACAGTCATACCATCATACTGTCATACAGTCAGAATTTGTACTTTTGGTCTCTCTGTGATTAACTCTGCATGGGAATTTACTGTTTTCCTACCAACGATGCGGATGCAGAGGGGCTCGGGTGGCTCGGGTGGCTCAGTAAGGCTTAGGGGGTCCCATTCTTCACTAGTAAGCTCCGGAGAATCCGGATGAGTGTCCCGAAGTGTGTGCCGAATCCTTTGATCCCCGGCGTGGGTACATCGTGCAGCCGGTCTTCTGCGGCTACGGCGTGCCAAAGGAGTCGGTCCAAGGATAAGCACACTGAACGGCATGCGATCGGCCAACAAAAACCAGCCTACCATCATCCCAGTGGATGTGAGAAGCAAATCAAGAGCAGGGCGGGGCCGTGACAAGATACCACAAACGCATACATATTCCCAACCCAAATGCAAAGCAGCATGGAAAGATGATACGATGTGACCGATCGTCGCCAAACAACTGTTGGTCTCTGGGTTACGGAGTAAGCGGACCCTGCTGGCATGCCCCCCAGTGGCTCCCGGTCGATGGATGGGATCTGTTGGTCCATGGTTATGTCAAGAATGCAGTCACACCACACAGCATGGACACCCCATGTCAAAAAGGATAAGCACACACACACACTGCAGTCAAAGGCCGATGCCTAGAGTGGTCCCTTGGGAGCGTTGCTAGCCAGTGGGACCTAAGGACTGAGCCGGGGTCAACGACGGGGTTCGCGCAGTGCTGCATGAGTGGAGCAGCTCGAGGGGGGACGGCAGCTTGGAGGGCACAAGCGAGGGGAAGGGAGAGGCTTTGGGAGTGGGGGGGGCGGACGAGCACCTGGAGCGCCACCTTGTGCTGGTTGTCCTGCGCATCCAGCAAGTTGCTGTCCCCGACCCGCACGTGGCTCAGCAGCTGCTCGGCAAGTTCCTCGGCGAGGCCCATCGACAGGCGCGTCCCCGCCAGGGTGTGCAGCAAGGTGCGCTGCGTGGCCAGGGTGCGGGTGTAGGTATCCCCCCCCGCGCGCAGCAGCTCGCCCACCACCGCCGCGTGCCCGCTGCCGCTCGCCGGCCCTGCCGCAGCGTCGCTGTCGGCTGCATTGGCGAGGGCGATGTGCAAGGGAGAGAATCCTTCCTTATCGCCGCGGTTTATGAACTGCTGGTACGCCAGCTCCGCCAGCCCGAGGCGGTGGCGCGCCAGGTGCAGGATCTGCAGCACGAGCGCCGGGTGCCCGTTGGCTGCCGCCAGCCACAGCGGCGCGCACCCGTTCATATCGACCAGCTGAAGCTCCTGCGCAGGCATCGCCTCAAGCACCCGCTTCGCGATCTGCACGTCGTTGTGCAGGATCGCATAGTGCAGCGCCATGCGGCCCTGGCCTCCGACCCCCACCCCCGCCCCCATGTCTCTTCCCCAAGGGCCCGGCAATAGTGGTGGCCCAGCAGTGCCCATTCGTCCACTCGGTCCGACGCTGTCCAACTGCACTGCGATGGTCAAGAATGAGCCTGGGACATGCGACCACAAGGCCGTCAGCGCTGAAGACGCCGCACGTGCACACTCCCTTCGCGCTGGTCGATTCTGTTCAAATTGGAGTGCAACAGAATTTTTGTGGTTTCAGACTTTCAGAATCCGTGACTCCTGCTGCAGTAGAGCCGAATGACACATGTAGCTCCGTGACACAAACAGGATGTACAAGTAGCCACGAAGCGACACGCCTGTTCAGCTCTGTTCCTTTTGCTCTTGCAAACAGGAACTTCACGGGTACCTACGGTACTCTGTGAGGCACACTGCAAATCCGATTTTGTAAGATTTTCTTCACCTGTTTCACCTGTAAAACAGTAGAGTAGGTAGTGACTAGACCACTAGGTTGTACGACGGCGATCGAACGACGACAGGAGATCTGGCAGCGAAGTCGCGGGGACGGCGTTACGACTTCAAACGACGGCTTCACATCGGCTACGGCAGTACGATTGACTTCACTGTGACTCCTTTGGGGGAGAAGAATGGCTGGAACTGCGAAGGGCAAGTCTACAGAGGATTTCCCTCCCCTCGCGGGGAAGCCAGACATCGGGCAGGCTTCCCCTTCCCCGGCAGCACAGTCCACTCAGGACGTGCTGATGCAACAAATTCTGATCATGCAAAAGCAGCAAGGGGAGCTGCTTGAAATGCAGAGGCAGCAGGCAGAGGAGCATCGCCTGCTGCGTGATGAGCTTCAACGACAAGCACAAATCAACGTGGAGTTGGAGGCGAAGGTGGCAGCGAAGCCTGGGACTTCTGACCCGGACACCGTAGCCAAGACCGCCGAGCAACTTCTGGAGAGAAGGAGGAAGCTGGCGTACGTGCCAGCAGCCTCAATCAACCCGTTCCCGCCGCGGCCGGCTACGCTGACATCGAGAATGCCTCAGTTGTACGACCTGCACGGCAACAAGACGCTCTCTCCAAGAAGTCCAACTCTTCAATGAAGTACGAGTGCCTGGTTCTGGCTCCGGCACTGTCTTATTTGCACGACGTGGTGTGCGAATGCAACGACACGTTGGACGTGAACGAGGACTGCGATTTGTCGAACAGCGAGTGGCAGAAACGTTTCCACGCAGTTACCAACTCTGTGCACGGCGTGTACGCGTTACTGTGCAACAGGTGGACGATGCTGGAACTGCGCGGGCAGCTGGAGCAGGAGCCTGGATCTTCACAACGGGGAGGATCGGACGCTCTACGTGCTAAACTGCAGTTCGTGGAGGACAGAGTCTACCAGGCAGCAGACGGCGTGGTGGCAGATGAGGTGTTGCAGCAGTGGCTGAACGACTTCGACAAGAACCGCGGCAAGGCGATGCTGAGCCTTACGTCGAAAAATGCAGCGAACGCGGAAACGCGGGTTGTGAATCCACGAGACCGAGACCAGCGCTGGAAGGAACGTAAGAAGTACGAGGAGAAGGACGGTAAGAAGCCTACCGAAAAAGGCGGCAAGGGCCGGGGCGGAAAGCCCGCGGCCGATGTGTGATGTGCGTGCCGCCACCCCGTCCAGCGCAACAGCCCTCTCTGGGCGCTGGGCGAGGAAAACTCACCGTGCAACAGCAGGTGAGACAGCGGAGGGGAGCATGGCGCGCGGCGGGCGCCAGTTCCGAGGTGATGCAATGGATTACTCACGGGGTGAAGTTGAGGTGGAAGCGCGGGCCTCCGCCTCCGTTCGACCACGGGGTGTCACTGAGGGATGCTATGCGGCAGCAACAGGTGTGGCTGGACGCGGAGAAGGAAAGGCTGCTACAGAACGGTGCCTGGACGAGAGCGACGAGAAGATCTCATGTTTCTCGCGCTTTTTTAGTGCCGAAACCGGGTACGAACAAGTGGAGACTGGTGCTGGACTTCCGATGGCTGAACCAGTGGTGTGTGAAGAATCGCGTGAAGATGGAGACGCTGAAGAAACTAAGGAGACTGGCAAAACCGGGCGACTGGTGCTTCAGCTTCGACCTCCAGGACGGTTTTCATGCGCTGGGGATCCACCCGGACTTTCAACGCTTCATGCAGTTCGACCTGCAAGGGACCTGCTTCAATGTTCAGCGATGCCGTTCGGGTGGAGCGACGCTCCGAGGGTGTTCTGCAAGTTCGTACGCGTTATGGTGGAAGCTCTACGTTCTCCACAGGCAGCGGAAGATCGCAAAAAAATCAAGAGGCTGCGGGACGTTCCGCAGTACGACAGCGATGGTCAGTCCGTCGCAGGACCGGTGGTGCTGGCGAGAACGCGAACCGTCACAGCGGAATGCGAGTACTACCGTACATGGACGATTTTCTGGTGCTGGTCGACTCCCAGCGAGAAGGCTTTCTGCGTCGAGAAAAAGTTCAACTGGTGCTTCATCGGCTGGGCCTACGGCGGAACGAGAAGAAGGGCCAATGGGAGCCTACACAGGTGGTGGAGCACCTCGGTTTGGAGGTGGACCTGAAGCTGGGACAATTCCGTGTAACAGAACGACGGGTACACAAGATCCACACCAGGGCGAAGGAGATCCTGTGCGACGCAGCGAGAAATCGGAGGTGGATTCCTGCCAGGAGACTGGCTTCCTTCACGGGACTCTGCCAATCCGTGTACTTGGCAGTACCAGCGGCGCGGCTCTACCTACGGGAGCTCTACTTCGTGCTGGCAGAGAAACGCAGTTGGGGAGCAAAGGTAAAGATCTCGCGTGCAGCTCGGGGGGACTTAGAATGGTGGTCCAGGCTGCCTGTGATGAGCAGGTGGAACGGGCGCAAGATCTGGAGATCCCCGACGAGAGCGAAGGTGCACACAGACTCTTCGATGACGGCCTGGGGAGGAGTGCTGAACCTGAAGTTCCCCGCGCGAGGTTTCTGGCCAGACGAGATGCGCAACTGGCACATCACACACCTGGAGCTGGAGGCCGTGTACAAGACCGTACAGGCGTTCCTGCAGGAGCTGGAGGGCAAGGTCGTACGGCTCTACTGCGACAACCAGGCGGTGGTGGCAATGCTCTCGCACTTCACCTCCAGAAACCCGGACCTGATGAGGAGAATGAGGAGGCTCTGGCTGCTACTGGATCTGCACGACATCGAGTTGCAGGCTCGTTACATCCGCAGCGAGGCCAACGTGTGGGCCGACAACCTTTCTCGTTGCGAGGATTTGGACGACTGGCGGCTCAATCGAGACTGGTTCGTGTGGGCCAACAAGCAGTGGGGCCCCTACACAGTCGACCGGTTCGCTTCCGAGATCTCCGCGCAGCTTCCTCGGTACTACGCTGCGTGGAAGGACCCGAAGTGCGAAGGTGTGGACTCTCTGACGTACGACTGGCGGGGGGAAAACAATTGGGTGAACCCCCCGTGGGCGCTGCTGGACGAGGTGGCGCACAAGCTGCGGGAGGAGGGGGCCGCTGCTACGGTGGTGGCTCCGTACTGGCCGGGACAATCCTGATTCAGGGAGCTGGAGGCCCTGGCCACCGAGGTAGTGATCATGCCGCGGCGCAGGGACCTGTTCACTCCGAGCAGGCTGGGAGGATCCGAGCTGCTCGGGCCCTCAAAGTGGGACGCTGTGATGTTCTTCATCGAGGCGCGCCCGTGAGTTACTACGCTGCTGAAGTACGAAGGAGCTCTGCTACGAGTACGACAGCGGGCAAGGTGACCGTGGGCTCTAAAATCGAGGTGTTCTGGAAGACGATGACTGCTTCTACCCGGGTGTGGTGAAGGAGTTCAACGAGGACGGGAAGGCGCACGTGCTGTACGACGACGGCGACGAGGAGACACTGGACTTGTCCGAGGAGAACTTCAAAATCATCAACAGCGTGTCAGAGCTGACGGACGAAGCAATGGACGCGGACGGCGAGAACATCGAGCGGATCAGCGGAGGCGACGACGAAGAGTACAAGCGCGGTGGTGCTGTACAATGCTTCCTCACGCGCTCACTCTGTGAGCGGTGGAGGGGTGAGTTGGGACCTTCCCGGCTCACGGAACTGGCAGTGACAATGCAGAGAAAAGCACTGCTGGACACGACGATGAGCAACAACGGACCGAAGGCGCGGCGCTTCATTTTATTTTGTGAGCAGCACCAACGGCCGTGGCTGCCAGCATCGGAGGCGACGGTGTTGCTGTACATCGCCTCCCTGTTGAAGGACGGAGGCATCAAGTCGGCCTCCTTGCAGCCGTACCTGTCTGCCATCAACAACTACCACGAGGACCTGCGGTTTCCTGGACCAGCGAAGGGTCGTTCTGTGACCCGAGCTGTGAAAGGGATGGCGACCATCCAGGCGGAGCTGGCAGTGCAGGAGGAGAACATCGAGACCCACCGGACGTGGCTGCCGGCGGCACACATACGACGTGTGCACGAAGCAGCGCTGAGGTTGACTCCGAGATCGCATGAGGAGCTGCGGCTACTGCGAGCCTTCGCCTACGTGGTTGTTGCCTTCGCGACCTCGGCAGACCGGACACGGGGACTTCGTTGTCACGGCAGCACGTTCATTGTGGCGACAGTGAGTTCTCGGTGGTGCTGCTAAAAGAGAAAGGACGGCGGCATCACCTGGTGAAGAGACACCTGTGCATCCCCTGGAAGGGGGTGGCTCTTTTGAAGGAGCTGATCGAGCACTGGGAGTTCCACCGTGACACGGCTTGGAACAGTTCTGAGAAGACTCGACCTGACGCCTACTGGCTGCTACCCGAGGACCCGAAGAACTTCAAGGCTTCAGTGGCAAATGACTGGATTGGTCTGGCTCTCAGCGAGCTGGACTGCAGACCCCCGGAAGGAGGTCACTTTTCTGCACACAGCACCCGGAAGGGTGCCACGACGTGTGCTCGAGCTGTGGGTGTTGCAATGGAGAAAGTGTGCTTCTTTGGAGGCTGGTCACAGTTCTCTTCGGCAGTGCAGCACTACATCGACCCGACAGCTCTGAGGGACACAGACATGGACTACTACTTCGCTTGGTTAACATGGTCACAGTGACAGAGATCAGATTTCTTTTGTGTGCCTCACAGTTTCATCTTTGGTTTCATGGCAAATGAGGATTCGAGCAAAAGAGAAATGTTCAAATTGGAGTGCAACAGAATTTTTGTGGTTTCAGACTTTCAGAATCCGTGACTCCTGCTGCAGTAGAGCCGAATGACACATGTAGCTCCGTGACACAAACAGGATGTACAAGTAGCCACGAAGCGACACGCCTGTTCAGCTTTGTTCCTTTTGCTCTTCCCACCGCTCCCGACCCAGAGGACTCTTTCCTTTTGGTGACGTGCACAGACAGTCTGGACATCTCATCAAAACTAGAATTTAGAAAGCATTCAAAAAGCACTTTATGCGTTTTAAACACTTTACAAAATCATTTTAATGAATTGTATTGCAGTGCCTGCCTTTGGCAAATGAGGATTCGAGCAAAAGAGAAATTCGCGATACGAGCGAGAGGGAGCAGAGGCAACAGGGGGGCTTGGCTCCGCTGGAATACCCAGCTGGAACAACTTGATATATAAAAGAGAGAGGAAAAGAGAAAGCGAGAGACGCAACCACTACGCGAGCGTGTCATGAGCCGTGGTCGCAATTGGGTGAATGGAAGCCAGGGTGACAGAAGAGATGGAGGGGTTGGAAGGGGGCGGGCTGAAGCGCTGCGCGCACCTTGGAGTCACGGCGCCGGAACCAGTCGGCACAGTGCGCGGCCACAAACTGGCGGACTGCGGCTGCCATGTCCTCGGCTTCGCCCTCCCCGGGGCCCTCCTCGCTGCCGCCCGGCGCCAACGAACCGCTGGGCGTCTGCTCGGACGAGTCGGCGGGCGACGCGGGTAATTGGGGCTCCTGCATCGCCTCGAAGAGCGCGTGGTTGGCCCTGGCGCCCTGCTGGCGGCACTGCACGACGAGGGCGCGGAACTCCGGGAGCCCAGCCAGGGGCGTCGTGGCCTCCAGAAAGTGCTCGAGCCACATTGGGTCGTCGCTGCGGCATTCGAGCCGCCATAGGGCCCTCTGGAACAGCGCCCCGGACTGCTGCTCCGCCCTGCTCCCCGCCAGCTGCTCGAGATGCTCCCACGAGAGGAGCTCCTGCGCCCACCGCATGGATTCCCCAGCCTCGGTCCCATGACCCAGCCAGGTTCCCATGACCCAGCCAGGTCCCCATGACCCAGCCAGGTTCCCATGACCAAGCCAGGTTCCCATGACCCAGCCAGGTTCCCATGACCCAGCCAGGTTCCCATGACCCAGCCAGGTTCCCATGGCCAAGCCAGGTTCCCATGACCCAGCCAGGTTCCCATGACCCAGCCAGGTTCCCATGACCAAGCCAAGTTCCCATGACCCAGCCAAGTTCCCGTGACCCAGCAGTTCCATGACCCAGCAAGGTTCCTGTGACCAGCCAGGTTCCCATGACCCAGCCTGGCTGGTCACGGAACCTGGCTGGGTCATGGGAACCTGGCTGTCATGGGAACCTGGCTGGGTCATGGGAACCAGGATGTACTCTTCATGCTTACCACTGCTGGTAGCTGAGTCGCCCTCGTGTGGATGGGCCCATTGTTCCAGATTGTATACCTTCCAAAGTCAACCAACATAGCTTCGTTCAACGCATATCCCATCGACAAACATTTAATGTTACATAGGATTTAGCATTTTTTGTGTATACTACAAGGTTGGGGCGGAGGTATGAGGAGGTCTCGATTGAAGGATACACTTACCACCAAGGTCCTTAGGCAATATGCCGCCAGGCTGGCTCATACAAATACATATATTACACAGACACAAACACAGACAGACACACATATGTATTTATGTATGTATATGTTACGATATGAGCCCGCCGCTGGTATATACCAGCCGATTTCGGTACAGGCCCGCCTGTACCGATTTCACTGGTACAGGCCCGCCTGTACCGATTCCACTGGTACAGGCCCGCCTGTACCGATTCCACTGGTACAGGCCCGCCTGTACCGATTGGCATGACCCCCCCGCGGTATGAGCCCGCCGCTGGTATATACCGGGCGTGTTTTTTGGTACAGGCCCGCCTGTACCGATTTCACTGGCACAGGCCCCCCTGTACCGGCTGTATGAGGGGTGTTGGGAGATGGTTTGGGGGTTGTTTGTGCATGGTCGTCTTGGGTGTGTTGGGAGATGGTTTGGGGTGTAATGGGGGATGGTTTGGGGTG